>SKCR01003892.1:0-36430 GCA_019454045.1 Zanthoxylum bungeanum | reverse complement strand
TATATTACACAAACTATAATCTAACCCCTTATAAACCGGTGACATTAAAAGTCATCACAACCCCAGATAACTAATTTAGTTACAACAAATAACTAGGGCTAGTAAAAACTTGAAAATAAAAGACATAAAATAAAAATGCTGAAAAGTAAAAGCTGAAAAGTAAATTGCAATAAAATAAAATGCTAAGGTAAAATGATAAACTTTTACTACTACTAATTTAGATATCTCCCATAATATAATATATAAACTTGTGATTATTTTACCAACTAGCCATATAGGCGGTAACCTGATTAAGTCAAATTAAGTCCAACCAGCCATAAAGGCGGAACCAAAATAAACCTGCCATATAGGCGGTAAGAAAATTTCATTACCAACCGACCAATCTGGCGGTATCCTTGATTAGTCAGGTTTAAACCAGATTAAAATGAATTACCAACCGACCAATCTGGCGGTATCATTTTTAAGTCAATATTTTAAATAATGAATATATTATATTTAAGGGAGATTAATCTAAATAGCAATAGTAAAAGAATTACCTTTCACCATAGCAGGGGGAAGTTACCTCATCATGGTGAATAGTAAAAACTGTAAAAAGTAAGAAAGTAAATTACTATTATTACAGAATGTAATTAAAATTAATTACAAAACTAAAAATTAAAAGAAACTAGATAGAAAACTCCATATTTACATCAGAGAATTCAAAGAGAATGGTACATCTGAAACTGAAACATCGAACTGAATTTATAGGCCTCGATAAGCTCTGGGTGTCGCGACGCCAGCCTATTTTGGTCATGGCATGCTGAGGTGATGACACGTGGCAATTTTGGATAAGGTGATAAGGTGACACGTGGCAAGGTGGTTGGAGCTCAATTATTGTGACATGTGGCGGCTTCTGATTGGTCGGCTCAGATTCTTATCCGCCACGTGTCAGATACGGATAAGTGAGTCAATGATTGATACTGACGTGGCGACACGTGGCAAAGTGACTGTCAGCACCATAGAATTGTGACACGTGGCACGCTGTGATTGGTTGCTGATGACGCGGCAGTTTGACTCTGTCAACTGGTGATGTGGACGATGACGTGGCTGACAGGTGGAGTGACACGTGGCAACACGTGGCGATGGCGACTGTCGGCACCTTTGGATGATGACACGTGGCACGACACATGTTAGCAGATCGGCTGTGATGGTGACACGTGGCACGACGTACGTTAGTAAAGTCAAACTTTTCTCAGATTATGACACGTAGACCCGGCGTACGTTAGCACTTTTCGGCGCACGTTAGGCGTCGCGACACGGAAAATTACAAAAATGCGTTTTTCGTCCAATTTTCACTATTTTGGCCCAAATCACCTCCAGAGTGTTCTGAAACTTTATTTATCTACAAAATAACACAAAACACATCAAAATATTCACAAAAGTCAAGAAACTATACAAATTATTAGGTTAAATGAGTGGAAAATAGTGATATAATTACCACTCATCACTAGGGATATGTTTGGATGATACCAAACAAAACCCCAAATCGGATAAGGCCTAAATTGTAGGTTATCCTAGGGATACCAAAATATAGTACTTATACAACTCACAAGAGAATAATGTAATTGTTGCTTGCCATGCGGTTTTCCTAAGAGGAATACCTACATGCAGTGGTAAGTGGGAGGAAAGTAAAACTCGATGAAAATCAGAGTAATACTGTTCCAGGCACTGATTCCTTAATGGAACATAAACAGTTCATCAAGGATGAAACTGTACCAATAATCTTCGAATACACAAGAACTGCGTAAGTCAGAGAGAGTCAGAAAACAACCTGGGAGGTATGGGTTTCTGATCTCACCTCATAAAGATGTCAATCTTATTGAGGAAGACAAACTGACTACGTATGAGGAAGTAATACAAGGTATCGACTCCCTATTATGGAAAAAGTGCCATGATGTATGAAATGGATTACATGCATACCAACCAAGTTAGACACTGGTTGATGTACCGGAAGGCGTTGTGCCTAATGGTACAATATGAGTCTTCAAGGAAGACATACATGGATGGCAACATACAACGTACAAAGCTAGGCTTGTAGCGAAAAGGTATCGTTATCAACATTGTGTCGATTACGACGAAACCTTTTATTCATTGCCATGGTTAAATCCATTTGGATAATGCTTGCTAATGCTGCATGTTTCATTTATGAAATATGGCAGCAGAATGTCAAAATCGCTTTCCTTAAACGGAAACTTTTTGTAGGATATTTACAACATCCTGACGGTTTTGTCGTACCAAAACAAGCAAACAAGGTTTGAAAGTTAATTCGATCCATTTATGGATTGAAGCAATCATTGCATTATTGGAATTATTATTTTGATGTAATCATGATTTAATTCAAAACGAAAATGATTCTTGTGTATATAAGGAGGTAAGTGGGAGCGCACTGAAAGTGATTGTCTTAAATAATGATGATATATCATTTCTTGGAAATGATATTCCCATAATACAATCGGTGAAAGCTTGGCTTTCATGAAAATTCTTCATATAATACTTGGGAGAGACAACCTTTATTCCAGGAATAAAGATCTACTAGGATAGATCTAAAAGTTGTTGGCACTCTCCGAGAACTCGTACATTGAAAAATATGTACGCGACCTGGTGTCTCATATGCTTTGAGTATATGGAGTCACAATCAGGCCAATCCAAGTGATAGTCACTGAATTGATGTTAAGAACATCGTTAAGTATCTTATAAGAACTAAGGATGCTTTCTTATACTATGGAGAAGAAGAACTTGAAGTGACTGGGTTCACTGCTGCAAGTTTCCAAACCGACATAAATGACTATAAGTCGTAATAAGGATACTATATAGTTTGAATAACGGAACAGTGAGCTGGAAATCTTCCAAGCAAGATACTGTTGCCGAATAAACAACAAAAGCAAAATATTGCTGCAGCTGAGGCAACAATAGAAGCACTTTGGATCTAAATAATCCTAATTGGATTAGGAGTAATTCTGTTAGCAGCTGAGCTAGGCTACAGCACAGGCTAAAGAATTAATGGTCTCATCAACGATCCAAGTATATGCTTCAACTATTTCATCTGATTCGTCGGATCATACATCGTGGTGATGTGATGATCGTATAAATCGCATCAGATGATAACATTGCAAATCCGCTGACGAAAGCAGTTTCTCAGTACAAGTTTGAGCGAACCGTACATAGTTCAAGTGTAGGACACTTGAGTGATTGGCTATAGGCCAAGTGGGAGATTGTTGGACAATTATGACCCATAGCATCACTTTTTGTACAGAACATGGTGTTGTTGTACAAATTAACTATGTGACAAAGAAAATTGCTCATTTATCATTTGTAATTAGATTACCGGGATACATAAATGATAAAAGTCCATATGATTAGTTCCAGATTGATAAGATATGAGACAATATGAATCCATGAAGGTTTAATCATTAAAACATCCCTAGTCGGAGTATTATCAAGATTGAACATCGATAATGCGGAATATACTAGTATTGCACTTGTGCGCGTTGTGGGAGCATAACGGCATAGTTCTCACATATTTGGGTATTGGATACTCATGCAAGTGTAATACGAGGTTGTGTTTACCGATGGTACGGAAACAGCTTCGCTCTGGATAGACCCCTCAGAATTCCATTGGTAGTATGACTATGTGTCTATGGAAGTCCGAATCAGGGTAGGTGTATTTGGTCTTTGTAGGAAACGCTTTCCTCGTGCAGCGGAAGCGGCTAAGGCTCACGGGATCGACCTTGAAATTTTTTTCTGCCCTCTTCATATAGATCCAGAATTTTTCTGCCGAAAACTCATATCCGAACAGCCCCATACTTTTATTATTATTACTGCTGAAACTGTTTATATTATTTTGGTTTATTTTGCAACATAAAACAACCACAAAATTATCAAATACGTGATCCATGAATTTTGGATCATTCACGCAGATTAGGACGTGGCTTATTATTATCAGAATAAGCCACGTCCTAATCTGAACACATGCGCATCTTGTTTATCAAGCATTCACGTATATTACTTTCACATATAGGATGACAGTGACGATATTTGGATTTTGCCGTGTGCGTGCATAAGAAATCGGATCCACCAATCGATCTTCTGAGCTATGTCTCGTTACCAACGGAAAGTAGGGTGGGCTACACTCACAAAATAAATCCCTAAATTATTTAGAGATTATAAATCACACTCAATTTTATTTTTAATTTCTTCTTCTTCTTGTTTTTTTTTTCTCTCAACTATTGAGAGGATTTGAAGAAGATGAAGAAAGGTGGCTAGGGTTACTTGAATGAGAGTTCCCAAAAAAGAAAATAAAATACTTTTTTATACTTAGGGTTTTATTTTACAAAATAAAACAAACCCTTCCCATTTTACCCTATCAAAAATCGGCCAAGGATGTATTTTCCTCTTTAATTTTTGTAACATAAATCAAGAATTGATTGTCATCATTATGAAAAAAATAAATTTCAAAATTAAAGATATCATAGCCTTTTCAAATTCATAACTTCCAAAGCTATCAATAGGCTTTCCAAAAACACTTTTGGAATATCAAAATAATATCCTTATTTATTAAATCATATATCTAATATAATTTAATAATGTGTAATTAACAATTATCAAATAATTATTAATAAGACCATATGTTAAACTTTAACATAAAGTTCCAAGTGTGACATAATAATATTATTAATCAAATTAATAATATTTATACATATGTGAGTATATAATTGGACTATCCAATTATATTAAATCCGCTATAGTAAGTCGAGCTAGCACGAGGACCAAATGGACCTACGGTTCCGAGCTCCAATAATTTCGAAATATAAATTAAACTCTTAATTAAATATTCCGAATTATTAACTCTGGGTTATTCCACTAAAAACCCGAAGTTGCACTCTCGTTGTCGCAGATGATATATTATGCCGAACTAAGTCGTTGTCCATCGATATAGTCATTACATATGAATTGACCCTTCACGAGTATCTTATAATTAAAGCCGGGTCATAATGTCCGTTACACCCCTTTAATTATTTTTACCTTAAGTACCATTGATTCTCTAATGAACGATTTATTCATAACTATTATGAATTTTAATATTTCTATTCGTAATAGAAAGACTAGAGCGCTCAAATCGTTCAAGCACTGAATCAACCCTTAATAAAGATACTCCTCTACTTCTCGTAAGAAGGAGTGGACTCCATGTCTATGTAAAACATTCCTAGCTACGCAACAGACCATGCCCCCAAAATACGTAGTTGTTGGCCGGGACTGCTACACCAACCTCACCTTTGTAAATCAAAGGACATGGCCTGCCATGCAGGAGTTCGTAGTACACTCAGGATTAAGATCAAACCATATATGACCATCTAGTAGATCGAAATGATTTTCTTAGTTTAACGGATATTATAAGAATGTCATTTCCATCTGGGTCCAGTCCTATAAGATCGCATCATACAAGGTGCCTCCATTCTCATTTCTCTACATGGACAATCCAGTTCAACATCGCCATACAAATATAGAATGGGCCGCAGCTATAGATAAAGCACAAACAAAGTAACCGCTTTGTTTGCTCTCTATGGACTATTTAAGATTACTAACTTCAGACTTAAATCTTCTTGTGTATGACACTCATAAACTAAGTCTAAAGGCACATAAGTAATCTAGGGTATTCAAGATGATTTTTAATATGCGAAAATTAAACAAACAATTTGAAAAATGAATAATGCATCGTTTTATTTCAAAACACATAAAACCGTTTACATCACATGTAGCTATAGGGCATACATCCCAACAATCTCCCACTCGCACTAGAGCAAATGAGACATGTCACGAAATCCTAGACCATTTAGGTGACCTTCAAATATTTTTGCCGACAAGGTCTTTGTAAACAGATCTGCCAGGTTCCTATGAATTTCCTCTCTATATGTTTTCCCCTATTGTGGCTTCTTGGTTCTTTGGAGTTTGCCACTGCACCACTGTTATCGCAATAAAGTGTGAGTGATGTATCCATATCTGGAACAACTTCTAGATCTCTTAAGAATTTAAGGAGCCAGACTGCTTCCTTAGCTGCTTCACAAGCTGCTACATATTCCGCCTCCATGGTGGAGTGGGTAATGCAAGATTGCTTAATACTTCACCATACTATAGCCCCACCACCTAGGGTAAACACTGATCCAGATGTTGAGAATGTGTTTCACAGCCACCCAATGATCCAATCCTGGGTTTGACTGAAACCTACTGACTACTCCCATTGCAAAACAAATGTCCGGTCTCGTGCATAACATAGCATACATGAGACTACCAATTGATGAGGCGTATGAGATATGCCTCATTTCCTCAACATCTTGAGGTGTCTTAGGAGACTGTTCCTTCGACAAATGAATTCCATGCCGATAAGGCATATTGCCTTTCTTTGAATTCTGCATTCCAAATCGCACAGGATCTTGTCGATATAGGATGTCTGAGACATATCTAACAGTCGTTTCTTGCGATCCCGAAGTATCTGAATCCCAATAACATAACTGGCCTCTCCGAAATCTTTCATTTGGAATTGGTTAGCTAGCCAGGTTTTCACGTCTGATAATATCTTTACATCATTCCCAATGAGTAAAATATCATCGACGTATCAAACAAGAAAAACCACCTTCCCGTCAATGACACGCTTGTATACACAAGGCTCATCAACATTCTACTCAAAATCATAAGACTTGATCGTGGCATCAAATCTTATATTCCAAGATCGAGATGCCTGCTTCAGTCCATAAATGGACCATTGCAACTTGCAAATATATAGATACTCTCATCAAGATTTCCATTCAAAAATGCAGTCTTGACATCCATTTGCCAAATTTCATAGTCATAATATGAGGCAATGGATAGAAGAGTATGGATGGATTTAAGCATGGCTACTGGCGAGAAAGTTTCCTCATAGTCAACTCCCTCTTTCTGGGTATAACCCTTGGCCACCAGTCTAGCCTTGAAGGTCTGTACCTTCCCATCTGATCCCCTCTTCCTCTTGTAGATCCATTTGCAACCTATGGGTTTCACCCAATCAGGTTGGTCTACAAGTTCCCAGAATGAGTTGGAGTACATGGACTCCATCTCTAGGTTCATGGCTTTGAGCCATTACTCTTTGTCAGAATCATCCATTGCACTACGATAGGTCAATAGATCATCTATGCTATCGCTGGATGCGACAACTTGTGCCTCTCCAACCCCAAGGTAACGATCAGATTGTCGTACAACCCTCCCATTACGTCTAGGCAGTAGATCATTCTGATGAGCTTGCATCTGACCCTCAGATGTCGAAGGTACTATGTGTTTGTCAACTTTTGTTGACTTTGGTGTGCTGGTCGAACCAGCAAGTAACTCCTCGAGTAACTGTTGGATAATATGACCCATAGCGTCACTATTTGCACAGATCATTGTGTTGTTGTAGCAAATTAACTATGTAACAAGGAAATTGCACTCTCGTCATTTGTGATTAGATCACCATAGATATATAAATGAAGAGAGGTCCCTATGATTAGTTCCTGGATTGAGATGATATGAGACAGTATCAGTCCACGAAGGATTAATCATTAAATATCCCTAGCCGTAGTATTATCGAGACTGGACATCGATAATGCGGAATAGGCTAGTATTGCACTTGTGCGCGTTGTGAGGGCACAACGGCATAGTTCTCATATATATAAGTATTGGATACTTGTGCAAGTGCGATAAGAGGTCGTGTTTCACCGATGGTACGGGAAACAGCTTCGCTCTGGATAGACCCTTCGGAATCCCATTGGTATTATGACTAGGTGTCTATGGGAGGCCGAAATCAAGGTAGGTGTGTATAGCCTTAACCTGAGACTTACATCGCTAATACTTACGACAATCGGTAAACTTTGGTTTTGGTGGTTGGGGGATCTTAACTGGTTCTGTGTTCACCTCTTCTGGGTTTATCAGAGAGTCGTAGTGTATTGGATGTGATGTCGAGACGGAAGTATCACTCCAGTCATAGTGGAGATGATGTCACGCAGGATACGGTATTAGTGCTCTTAAGTGATGCGCATCCAATCGTGATATTATGACCAGGTCATGAATATCCGATTATAGAGACTAGTTACCAGACATCCGATATGTGTTTCGGACGGGGCAGACACTTATCCAGCCCCAGCCCTAGCACGTGACTATCTGATACTGGGCCGATATGCACAATACAATTATATACTACGCTTGATACAGATCTAGATATTCTTTGATGAATATGTCCGGAGAACTTGGGAAGACTTGGTGCTTTGCTAGGAGTCGACCTTGTCTCGTAAATCGGTAGAACGTAGTACTTGGTACGTACGTGATTCGGATACTCCGACGACCGTATTTACTGCCAGATTATCCGGGGATCTCATGGGTCGCTTCCCGATAATCCACCGATGACGCATAACTCGCACTCTTAAATAATCTGGGATTATATAGAAGAGAGAGAGAAAATTAATCTAGGATTAATAACGGAGATATTTTATCCGGGATAAAATGTCGTCTAAAGAGAGAGAACGATAATTTGGAATTAATCGATGAATTAATATATTCGATATATTAAATGAAATTAGATTTCGACGCGGAATTAAAATTGGATTTTAATTCGGGAAAACGAGTTAATTCGGAATTAATTCGTTAGCGACGTGAATAGTGAATTCGCTAGGCGTAATCATTTAATTACGACGCAACGGAAAATTCGTTAATTCGGAATTAGCGAAACCGAGCCCGAGATTATTTTGCGGGGCCCGCTCATATTTAATATCGTGTGGGGCCCACATGTCAAATCAAGCGTCAAAATTAATTGTGATGTGACACATTACTATTTGCTTTATTAAAGTGAATAGTGTGAAAGCAAAAGTAGTATTAATGGTATTAATGGTTGCTTTTATAAAGTTTGACTTTATTAAAGCTTTAATTAAATGTTTGGTATTTGTTTTTGAAAACAAAATAAAGAAATACAAACTTTTAATACAAAACCATTATTACACCATTTATTTTTTACTACCTTTTGAACTAAGTCATTACAACTTCTCTCTCTCTCACGTATTGAAAATTTTAATTTCTTTCATCTTTCTCTCTTGGCAAAGCTCACGCCCAAAGCTTGAAAAAGCTCACTGGTTTTGAACCATTTTGGCGTGACTTTGAGGGAAGCAAAGAGTGGATTTTATGGTAAAAATCTAAGTGCTAGCACACTTACGAGTCTTGCGAAGGTGGTAGGGAGGTTCACCCATGAGTCGGGATCCGTCGGACGAGGCTTGGAGCTCCGTTTTCTCAGCTCAAAATCTGAAAATGGAGGCAGTGGACTGCTGCAGTTTGGCGCCCTTGGCAGTGCGTTTTTGGACTTTGTTTGTTGCCGATTCGACTCAACCAACCAATGTAAGTATTCCGCTATCTTTGTTGGTGTATTCACGCATTATTTCATGTCTTGATTTGATCTTGGGACCTTAGAATAAACCAACAATGGTATCAGAGCTAAGGTTGCAAGCATGAAATTTGTAGGGTTTAAAATTTGGGTAAATGTGATTTGAGCATGATTTGAATAAATTGTTTGTTTGAGTATGCTTATAACATGTTTAAATTCATTTGGTTGGACTAATTTGATGAAAAATGATTTGGAATATTTTCCCCAAAATATTGTTGTTGGCCGAATTTAAAGGAAATTTTGGATTCTTGGAATTTTTGATTTTGATTCATGGAGATGAGTTAGAATCATGTAGGATGATGTTAATTTGAATCGAATTGGATTGGATTTCGAATTGGACAAAAAAACCCCAAATTCCTTACCTTGGCCGAATTTATCAATGCCCTTTAATGTCTTGGTAATTTTGATTTTATGAACATTGGATGTGTATGAAATCATTCGGGAAGTTAATACGTTGTCGATTGTGTAATTAATCGGATTGAATTCAAATCGGACAAAATAACCTTCCTTGGCCGAGACTTAGAAGCATGTAATATGGGTTTGATTTTTCATTATGTATGTTGACATGTAATAATGAATTAAGTATGATTAATTGGACTAATTTAGTGTTTTGGAAATGTTGATTTAGTTGATTAATCATATAATGCACTTTTGGTAATTAAATTGTGAAAATTGGATTTTGGATTTAATTAATTGGGCCTAATTTTGGAAATTAGAATTTAAAGTTGTAATTGGGCCTATTGGGCTTGATTTATCAAGTTTGGTTAGGCCAAATGGATTGGATCCAATTGGGCCCAAAACCTTAACCATAAAGCCCAAATGCGACTAATGAACCTTTAATGTTTAATTGGGCCTAATGGGCCGAAATTGATTTCTAAGGCATTTTGGGTGATTCCACTATTGGGCTTTGGTTGCCGAAGCCCATGCCTAAAGAAATTAATTGAAGCCCATTAGACTTAAATTAAATTGACATTGGACGTTAATCGGACTTTGAGTCCCGACGCGATTGAATTTGGAATTTAAATCGTAAAAGGTTTATTAATATAAAGTGCAATATTTAATTTGGAATTGAATAATGAATTAGTATTAAATACATGTTAAATTAGATTTAATGATGTAGTTTAATTTAATTCATGAATTCGTACTTTGAGTACTTATTCGCAAAAACGAGTTTGACTCGATCAAAATCAAATCGTTGTTTGAACATTGGATGATCACTTAATTATCAGATTAATTAATTTGATTAGATTGATTGATAGCATGCTTATGTGTGTGAATACGTGGTGTGTTGAATGAATAATGTATATCGGATGGATATTAGATGGGTGGGCAATTTTAGAAATTGTTGTAATAAATTCGATTTATTAAATTGGACCTGCGTGTCCAGCCTTATCACCTTCTTTCTCTTTGTATTCTCTTCTCACCTATTCCCCTCTATATATATGAGGTTTTTAGAAGTGTAGTGTAACGGGTAGAAGTAGTACAAGTGCTAGCTTGAGTGAGAAAGAGAGAGATTTGATCTAGGATCAATGTGTTAAGTATCCATCCGCATATCATTATTATTTTATTTCATACTCGCTTATTATGTATTTAGAATGCATGTTTAAGGGTGTATGATGATGAGACCTAACAAAGATAATTAAATTGGTAGCCATTTGCACGCGAAAATCCCTCAATCTATATTAAGCGATTATCCTTCCATTGAATGATTCTTGTTCAAGATCCGAAGTTGGCATTGGTTTGTTTTTGACCAAAGTCAAGACCTTTGTCAATCAAGGATGTACTTGAATCATGAGAGTTTTGTTGCATATATCGGTGTCTTGTTGTCCAAATCGTGATTTTTATTGGCCAAAGTCAGATCACTTTTTGTCCAATGACATTGATTACGAAACTTTCCTCGTCAATGGGTCCCGCTTAACTGGAATCATTAGGTTTGTTTTTGGCCAAAGCCAAGGCCTAGATGATTCGGAGGATAGGGGTAGGGTTAGGAAAATGTAATGGATACATTGACATTATACATATGTTTCGGACTTGGATGTCCACCTAACCGGATCTAGGAATTGGATGAGATCCAATTGATCATAGTGATCTACCTAAGTTGATTATCATACAATTTTTTATTGACCAAAGTCAGGATTGTATGATACTTTAACGGGATCCTAGCCCACTAGAAAACACGGTTTCCCGAGTACTCCACAGAGGGTTAGAGACTCGACGAAAAATAGTGGGAGGCAAGTATTGAATTTGCAACATTCGTTCGAATACTCGCTAAACACGCTCATTTTATTTTACTCGTCATATTAATCAAAAGTATTAGTCGGACTAATATTTTATGTTGTTTTAAAAAAATATATATAGTTGGACTATATACAAACTCATTCAATATATAGTTGATTTTATAATTGGATTATAGTAATCAATATAATTGAATTAAGTGATAGTTGATTTTATAATTGGATTATAGTAATCAATATTAAAATTATAGTTGATTAAATAATTGGATTATTGTAATCATTATAATAAATAGTACCTTAATAATTTGATTAAATAGTTGGACTATTAAAATCAAGTAAAGAATTGAAAAGGTTGAATATTTAAAGTATATAATCCTTGGATTAAATGTTTTAAATGATTTAATTTTCAATTGGGAATTAATAATAGGTTAATTTATTTGATAAAATAACTTATTATTACTAAGCCCATAATTAAGCAAATAGTAGAGCATAAAGTCTTTGGAAGATTTATGTGATGATGACTTTAGTGCTTAATTAATATACTTACAATAAATCTATCTTTAGATTTAAAAGTATTAAAATTGCAATTAATAATTCTTGGAGAATTAATTGACTATTCTAGTGGAGAGAAAAGTCAAAGTTTGCAATTGGGCATGTAGCACAAGGTGCACATCGTTTCGATATTCCGAAACCCAAGGTGGCCAAAGGTTTGTGAAATATGAAAAGGATAATTGACATATCCCAAAGTGACTACCATTTGGATATGGAAGACACGAAGGATTGAAAGAATAGGGCGAGGCTCTAACTTTAAAAAAAATATTTGTCAAAGTTATGTTCACTACGAGTATTAAAATTGATTTTAAATACTTAGTGTGGTACATAAAATATATGTATTGACATTCAGAATCCGCTGTGAGCGGATACTGGCTTCAAGCCGAGATTTCTCTGCGAATCGGAAACGGACGAAAGTCGCTGTTTTCGACCGTAGATACCTAAGTTTAGGAACTACCCTTTCGGTATGTACTTAAATTAGGAAATGTTATAATGTAACTAGTTTAACTAGAGACATTATCTCTATATCAGTGTTTAATCCATTGCGGATATAAAAACCTTTATATTCTAGAACACTAAAGTGTTTCATTATATAAAGATGATACTGAGATAAATACATTGGATGTAAATAACAGAATTTATATTTTGATATAAATAAAATCTCAAAATATATAAATGACAAATAAATAGCTCAAATTGATTTGATCAATAGAGACTTATTTGTGGCATTGTTGTCTAGGACACAATTAAAGAAGACTCGTATATCCACACTTTTTAAGAGTGGTACTAGGACTGATTTGACTATTCAAATAAGGTCTACGAATCTAGTTTATTAGGTTAAATACCTAAAATACTATTTACTTGGTAATAGTAAAAAATGGCCACCGATCTGTTAGCCCTATTCATGGTGAAGTAAGTGGGCCCATATCTAGCTAGACTAGATGTTAACATGAATATTTCGTGACCTTAACGGATGTGACATCACATTGTGGTTATGTGTTTCTTTTGAAGAACACAGATCGGAAACTATTAAAGTTTCGACACGAAGTAAATAAACAGATCGGCTATAGTATTATGCCGCCACGGTAAAACCGTAATGGAAAATACTTAAGCAGTAAGTTTCATACGTACATGAAAGAGTACGGTATTCTTTCAGATGAGGACATGATAAGGTTTATCACGAGTCGCTCTGAGCTACTATTTCCTTCTACATGATATGTATTAACAGTGCAAAACTTATTTAGAATAAGGTTCCATATAAATCTGTTTGACAGATATCATATAGGATATGAACAAGGAAGAAACGAGGTTTCTCATTCCTGATAATTTGGGTATGCCAGGCATAGCGTTTGGATGATACCAAACTAAGGACCCAAATTGGATAAGTGCCAATATAGGTTATCCTAAGGGAAACCTTAAGTATAATACTTGTATATCTCACATGAGAACAATGTGATTGTTGCTCACCATGCGGTTTTCCTGAGAGAAATACCGATATGCAGTGGTCAGTGGGAGGATAGTGATACTCGATGAAAAATCGGAGTGAGAGTGATACTGTTCTAGGCACGAAGTCCGTAATGGAACACAAATAGTTCATCTATGATGAATCTATACCATTAATCTTCAAATACACAAGAAATGAGTAGATCGGATAGAGTCAGAAAACAACCTAGGGTATGGGTTTCTGATCTAACTTCATAAAGATGTCAATCTTGTGAAGGTGTACCATCCGACTACGTTATGAGGAAGTGATACGAGGTATCGACTCCCTATTATGGCAAAGTGCCATGAGTCCGAAATGGATTCCATGTATAACAACTATGTTTGGATACTAGTTGTTGTACCACAAGGCGTTGTGCCTATTGGTACTATAAATGTCTTCAAGGAAGACATATATGGAAGGCAACATACCAACGTGCAAAGCTAAGCTTTTGACGGAAAGGTATCGTTATCAACATTATGTTAATAACGGTTCAACCTTTTACCTGTTGCCATGGTAAATCCATTTTGAAGATGCTTGTTGATAACTGTATATTTCATTTATGAAATATGTCAGTTACAAATCAAAATCGCTTTCTGAAAAGGAAACCTTTTGGAGGATGTTTACAACATCCTGACGATTTTGTATAACCGACAAACAAGGTTTGCGGGTTATTCGATCCATGTTTGGATGATGTAAGCATATGGTTCTTGGAACTGACGTTTTGAAATAATCATAATGGTTTATGATTTGACTCAAAACGAAATAATTCTGTGTATATAAGGAGATTAGTGGGAGAGCGCACTGACAGTGAAATTCCCATAAAGCTATTGTTGAAAGCTTGGCTTTCAATAGAAAATCTCCGTAGAATTCTGGGAGATAACAACCTTTATTAGAGGAATAAAGATCTACTGGGATAGATTTGGAGTTGTTAACACTCTCTGGGAAATTGTACATTTAAAATGTACTTGTATTGGTGTCTCATACGCTTCAAGCATATGGAGTCACAATCAGGTCAATCCAAGTAACAGTCACTGGATTGAAGTTAAGAACATCTGTTAGTATCTCAGAGAACTAAAGATGCTATCTTAAACTATGGAGAAGGAGAACTTGAAGTGACTGGGATCACTGCTGCAAGTTTCCAAAAATTAAATACTGTGGTACTATAAAGTTTGAAGGACGGGACAGTGAGCTGGAAATCTCCAAGCAAGATAACTGTTGCCGAATAAACAACAAATGCGGATTATTGCTGCAGCTGAGGCAGCAATAGAAGTCTTTTGGATTGAAATAAATCTAATTAGATTAGATATAGTTCTGTTAGCAGCTGAGCTAGGCGTCAGCACAGGCTAAGGAATTAAAGGTCTCATCAACGATCCAGATATATACTTCTATATCATCTGATTCGTTCGGATCATACATCGTGGCGATGTGATGATCGTATAAATTGCGTCAAACGATAATCGAACAAATCCGCTGACGAAAACCTTTCCCCAGCAATTTGAGCGAACCGTACATAGTTCGGGTGTAGGACACTCGAGTGACTGGCTATGTGCCAAGTGGGAGATTGTTGGATAATATGACCCATAGCGTCACTATTTGCACAGATCATTGTGTTGTTGTAGCAAATTAACTATGTAACAAGGAAATTGCACTCTCGTCATTTGTGATTAGATCACCATAGATATATAAATGAAGAGAGGTCCCTATGATTAGTTCCTGGATTGAGATGATATGAGACAGTATCAGTCCACGAAGGATTAATCATTAAATATCCCTAGCCGTAGTATTATCGAGACTGGACATCGATAATGCGGAATAGGCTAGTATTGCACTTGTGCGCGTTGTGAGGGCACAACGGCATAGTTCTCATATATATAAGTATTGGATACTTGTGCAAGTGCGATAGGAGGTGTGTTTCACCGATGGTACGGGAAACAGCTTCGCTCTGGATAGACCCTTCGGAATCCCATTGGTATTATGACTAGGTGTCTATGGGAGGCCGAAATCAAGGTAGGTGTGTATAGCTTAACCTGAGACTTACATCGCTAATACTTACGACATCGGTAAACTTTGGTTTTGGTGGTTGGGGGATCTTAACTGGTTCTGTGTTCACCTCTTCTGGGTTTATCAGAGAGTCGTAGTGTATTGGATGTGATGTCGAGACGGAAGTATCACTCCAGTCATAGTGGAGATGATGTCACGCAGGATACGGTATTAGTGCTCTTAAGTGATGCGCATCCAATCGTGATATTATGACCAGGTCATGAATATCCGATTATAGAGACTAGTTACCAGACATCCGATATGTGTTTCGGACGGGGCAGACACTTATCCAGCCCCAGCCCTAGCACGTGACTATCTGATACTGGGCCGATATGCACAATACAATTATATACTACGCTTGATACAGATCTAGATATTCTTTGATAATATGTCCGGAGAACTTGGGAAGACTTGGTGCTTTGCTAGGAGTCGACCTTGTCTCGTAAATCGGTAGAACGTAGTACTTGGTACGTACGTGATTCGGATACTCCGACGACCGTATTTACTGCCAGATTATCCGGGGATCTCATGGGTCGCTTCCCGATAATCCACCGATGACGCATAACTCGCACTCTTAAATAATCTGGGATTATATAGAAGAAGAGAGAGAAAATTAATCTAGGATTAATAACGGAGATATTTTATCCGGGATAAAATGTCGTCTAAAGAGAGAGAACGATTAATTTGGAATTAATCGATGAATTAATATATTCGATATATTAAATGAAATTAGATTTCGACGCGGAATTAAAATTGGATTTTAATTCGGGAAAACGAGTTAATTCGGAATTAATTCGTTAGCGACGTGAATAGTGAATTCGCTAGGCGTAATCATTTAATTACGACGCAACGGAAAATTCGTTAATTCGGAATTAGCGAAACCGAGCCCGAGATTATTTTGCGGGGCCCGCTCATATTTAAATCGTGTGGGGCCCACATGTCAAATCAAGCGTCAAAATTAATTGTGATGTGACACATTACTATTTGCTTTATTAAAGTGAATAGTGAAAGCAAAAGTAGTATTAATGGTATTAATGGTTGCTTTTATAAAGTTTGACTTTATTAAAGCTTTAATTAAATGTTTGGTATTTGTTTTTTGAAAACAAAATAAAGAAATACAAACTTTTAATACAAAACCATTATTACACCATTTATTTTTTACTACCTTTTGAACTAAGTCATTACAACTTCTCTCTCTCTCACGTATTGAAATTTTTAATTTCTTTCATCTTTCTCTCTCTGGCAAAGCTCACGCCCAAAGCTTGAAAAAGCTCACTGGTTTTGAACCATTTTGGCGTGGACTTTGAGGGAAGCAAAGAGTGGATTTTATGGTAAAAATCTAAGTGCTAGCACACTTACGAGTCTTGCGAAGGTGGTAGGGAGGTTCACCCATGAGTCGGGATCCGTCGGACGAGGCTTGGAGCTCCGTTTTCTCAGCTCAAACTGAAAATGGAGGCAGTGGACTGCTGCAGTTTGGCGCCCTTGGCAGTGCGTTTTTGGACTTTGTTTGTTGCCGATTCGACTCAACCAACCAATGTAAGTATTCCGCTATCTTTGTTGGTGTATTCACGCATTATTTCATGTCTTGATTTGATCTTGGGACCTTAGAATAAACCAACAGTAACACCTTACTTCGAGGTTTGAACTCCTTCATGTAGTCCTCCTCTAGAATCGTGACATTTGTCAATACAAATACTTTGTTATCATCATGACTATAGAAGAATCCACCCCTATTTTCCTTAGGATAGCCTACAAATAGGCACACCTGAGAACGTTTCTCCAACTTTGTAGTCTTATTCTTCAGCACATGTGCTGGACACCCCCATTGCGGAAATGTCGTAAACTAGTTTTACGACCATTCCACAAGTCTAAGGGAGTCTTAGGAACAGATTTAGATGGAACTACATTAAGGATATGCATTGCAGTTTGCAGTGCATATCCCCAGAAAGAACTAGGTAGTGAGCTATAGCTAAACATAGATCTCATAATGTCTAGTAGGGTCCGATTTCTCCTCTCTGTAACACCATTTTACTATGGTGTTCCAGGCGCTGTGAGCTGTGATACTATCCTATGCTCAACTAAGAATTCCTCGAAATCTCTGTCGAGGTATTCCCCTCCATGATCCGATCGTAGAGCTTTGATTGTCTTACCTAATTGGATCTCAACCTCAGCACGATACTCTTTGAACTTTTCAAAGGTATCTGATTTGTGATGCATTAGGTAGACATACCCATATCTTGAATAATGGTCAATGAATGTGACATAGTATTCATACCTGGCTTGGGCTCTTACATTCATCGGTCCGTAAACGTCCGAATGTATTAGCTCAAGTGGTTGACTGGCTCTTATACCTTTTCCTGGAAAAGGTCTCTTGGTTATTTTTCCTTATAAACAAGACTCACAAACTGGTAAAGTCCCGAGCTTTAACTGGTTTAAGGCTCCATTATTTATCAATCTGTTTATCCGATCATGGTGGATATGACCAAGTCTAAGATGCCATAGATATGTGTCATCGTGAGAAATCTTTGGCTGTTTAGTTTTAGGTTTCTCAACCTAAAACATTTCAATAATCCATTTATGAAATAATAACTATTATTATTAGATAAATGATAACCATCATGCAATAGTTTTGAAACAGAAATCAAATTTCCATGACAAAACAAGAACAAACACAAGTTTGTTTAAATTCAAATAACTTTTATTTGAAAAAATTGAAAAACTGATAACTCCCACTGTTTTACTGAAACATCATCCTTTGTCATAACTCTCATAGTAAAGTTACCTTCCGCAAGGTCTTTACGTATGTCAAGTAGCTATACCTTTAGCCTTCCAGTGTTATTCTTCTTTATCTTTGCAGATTTTGAAGACTCGACAACATTTGCCATAGCACTGAGCTTACGAGGATCCACAAGTATGGACTTGTAGTGGGTGATCTCATTAAGTAGTTGGGTCAAAGTAAAAGTCAACTTGTTCATAATTTAGTTGCTTTTAAATTGCAGGAAACTCTTCAGAAGAGTTTCCATAATCATGGTCACCTAGCTACGCTCGTCAATACGAGCTCCATGGGTTTTAGCAGTGTTGAGATAGGTCATCATCTTCAAGACATGCTCTCGGAATGATGTCTCATCCTTTATCCTAGCAGTCATCGCTGAGACCATGGCCTCAAGGCGTTGACTCTCCGAAGGCTGCCTAAACATGCCCTGCAATGACTCCATCATCTGAGTTGTTAGAGCCATCGGTTCATACTTTGCAGCATGAACCCCAGACATCCCTGCTAGCAAGTAGCAGCATGCATTCTCATTTGCTGCGACCCATTTCTGGTAGGTATCACGCACAGCTTGGCCAGCATTTCTGGCCGGCTCGGGAGGACTCTCCTCCGTCAGGACAAACTCTAGGTCATCGCAGACCATGATAGCGTTCGTGTTACTTTTCCACTTAACATAGTTTTTCTCCCGTTAATTTATCTTTTGAGAGTATGGAAATAATTGGAGAAACCATGGCTAGTAAATAAAATAAACATGCATTTAACATTCATTCATCGCTTATTAAAATCATCAAATAAATTTGGCATAAAATTAAACATGATGCATGAACCATATATAATGAATTAGAAACCTAAGAGAATTACTATGCCACAGAAATCTATCATCTCACAAGTAAGTGCCGCCGTAGGGTAGGTCAAGTACTTGCATGATAGATCGAGACAATGTCAGTTGATTAATATTTGAGGGAATAACTCTTATTCCTATATTAAACAACTATCGTTTCATTCGATCAAGGAATTTTATTAACAGTTAATTATTCCTTTGTGAGTGTAACCCGCCGTTTCGGGACTCTTGGACTTAACAAGTGAAGTGTCGCCGTAGGGTAGGTCAGTTCACAAGATACATCTACAATCTCTATCCTCTCGGAACCCAAACCTGATATTGACCCAAAATGGACACCATCCGTAGGGGGACGAAAGCAAAGCCGTCTCGAGGTGCCTTTTGAATCTCACGTTTTTGGACTAACAACGGAGATCGCGAGATATACTGTCGTATATCCCTCTCCCACTCACTATTTTAAAAATTAAGGTTTCTATCCATAAAATATCTAATATTTTATTTTAACTAGTGTGGATAAATTTATGGCGGCTAAATCATAATTTTTATTTACACTAGTTTTACTTAAGTGACCTAACTAATTTTAACTCTTAAAATTGTATCACTAACATTTCATTAGTCTCTACTAATAGTTTTACTCAATTAAACTAATTTAATTAGAGTGGTATTAGTGAGCTATTATATTTTAACTCTTAAAATACTAGAACACTAAAAAGTCTAAAATTTATGGAATTCTAAAATGTCAAAAATTTAATTAAACATTTTAATAAATCTTAGTGCGTTATAAAATCCAATGATACGTGGAATTATATCCCTAGTGCAGACCATATTACCGTCCATTCGGATTCGGCTATGGAATTTATATCCGGGTTTCCATCCTATATACCAATGGAATTTATTATGCACCAATTAAGCCCAATTTATTAGAATTCAAATTTTAAAACATAAATCCAATTAATCTAATTAATTGATTTCCATGCATATCACATTCTAATTTAAACATTTTACATTACATAAAATCATATTTTTATGTTTATAATGATAATGCATCTAAAACATGTTATGGCATGTAAAATGCAAGAGTGGGCACCCTAAGCTACATGACATGTCATTCAAACAATTCAAAATAAACATACATATAACATAAAAAATATTTTGCATTGACTGGGCTCTTATTTTTCCTATACTAATCTAATTAGTACATAAGATTCACCAAGACATCCCTTGGTCTTCAAATCCCGCTTCAGAGTGGTGTTGGCTCCTTTTGTGACTTCGGTGCTCCAAATTACAAAAATTGAAATTTTACATTGAAAAATAAAATTACAACAAATGTAAACAATTGCCTTATGGCCTTACATCCAAAAACAAAACCAACTACAAAAATAATAGCCGGAAAAATTTACGATCAATGCAAAATTCATTCATCACATGAAATAACAAAAACATTCATCATATGAATATCATATTGTGCCCACTCATCTAAACATGCATTTTATATTTATAACTCATATAAATATATTAAAAACAGAAACTTTAAATGAAAAAGAGAAGGGTTAAGAACACTTTTTAACCTCGCTCTTGATGCCAATTGTAGGAAACGGTTTCCTCGCGCAGCGGAAACGGCTAAGGCTCACGGGATCTACCTTGAAATTTTTTTTCTGCCCTCCTCATATAGATCCAGAATTTTTCTGCCAAAAACTTATATCCGAACCGCCCCATAATTTTATTATTATTATTGCTGAAACTGTTTATATTATTTTGGTTTATTTTGCATCATAAAACAGCCACAAAATTATCAAATACGTGATCCATGAATTTTGGATCATTCACGCAGCGAGCAACCAAATTGCTTGAAAAATTGTTGTGACCATTCGGCTTCTCCAATTAAACACACCATGCAGCCCATTGATTTGGTTTATTTTCTTCAATCACACTTGTTGACGGTGGATTTTGGTCTCAGGGCAATACAAGAATATCACCTCCGAGAGAATCCTCATTCAATAGTGAATTTGTTTGGTTATGGGGGACCAAAGGCAAATTTAGCAAAAGACAGATAAACACACCAATCGACAAGGAGATTTAACGTGGTTCGGTGGATTTGGATCCGACCTACTTCCACGGACACAAACAGGATGATATTTTTATTACTTGAACACGCTTCTCGGCTCTGCCTCTTCTTTTTACAAGTCAGATCGTAATGATTCTGATCACTTAATTTTTTGATACCTTTTACACATACTTTGTCCTCCTATTTATAATAGTATAGAAATCAGACTCCTATTTGCATAAGAAATCCTAGTTTGAACTCAGCCTTCTCTTCTTGCAAGGATTCGTAGTCTAATATTGCCTTCTCTTTTCTTATTCCTTTTCGGACTCTGACTTCCTTTCCTTGTGAGAACAGGATAATTTGCTTATCTTATCCGCAAGAATAGGGTGTCATTATCTTTGAGCATATCTTCGCCATATGGTCGATCTTCATGAGGTCGGTCATGGTAGTCCTTTATGCTGCGAATGTTGCTGTCGACCTGATTGTGCCTGGGTATCTGAGCCCAGGTGATCGGTAGCCGGTCGTGAAGTGCTCGGTCTATATCTGTTGTGGTCGGTTTGGAACCGTAAGGTGCTTGTTCTTTTATTGCAAAGTGGTCGGGTTGGATTTAATGATCCCAACCAAGCAGGGAATTACCCTTCTGTCCTTGTCGTGCTGCCTTAAATATCGCAGTGCCTGAAAACACCATCAACATCTGTCCCTTAGTTCTCGGTTCCAACGAGTGTATGAGTTGGTGCCGGGAACTATATATAAATGGTGTTGCTGACTTGAATCTATTGAGGGTCGACCTCGGTGTGGAATCAATAGGCTGCGTCGTCTTTTCTTAACGCCTTTTCTTGAGACGCGCAACAGTCACGTCTGCTTAAATGCCCATCAAATCATCTTTTAGGTTTTCTTCTAGTTTTGACACTTGTCGAACATCCGTCAGGTTCCCGCCAAAAAGGGAAACGAATCGACCGTGTAGAGGTGTTTTTACAGTGTGCTAATCTCAACCGTCTGTTTGAATTTGGGAGACCTCTTTTGCAGTCGACACTTGGCGTTCATCCGGGTTTCTCTTTTTGATCTAACGGCCACGAGCGTCTTGGCCATGACTATAAGATGGCGAGGCTTTCACTGTTCAATCTTTTTCGGCAATTTCTTCTTCTTTTCTGCAAATATCTCTGTTGACTCGCTCAAATTAGTGTTCTCGGAATTCAACCGTGGGCTCTTTTCTCTGCTGCGAACATAAGGAACGGGCAAACCGTACTGCACAATCTCCGGTTTTTTGAGAAAAAAACAAGTAAGTCTTCTGAACGATCTCTTCTCTTTTTGTGTTGTGAATCATGCTCTCTCTGCTGAATGTTGCTAGGGAACGACTTAAGGCTTTGTTGGATTTTGCTTTAGGGTGCTCTTTAGAACCCACCTGTTTTTAGAAACCTGAGTAGTTTCTTAGTTATAGACTGACTTCCCCTTCCCTTTTTTGTTTTCCGAATGTCAGAGATGCCTGGCAGCAGTTCCTCCCCTGAAAAGCCTGCTAAAAACTCGACTCCCCCTGTTGAGGAGCTCTCCTCGGGCTCGGGGGCACCTAGTTTAGAAGACCTTGACACTATCCCTACTCCTTCTGAGATCGAACAAGACTCCTATCATCAGAGGGTTCCTCGGAAGGACCCAGAGGCCGGTGAACTCGGCTCGTCGGCTCTGGATATGAACCGTCCTTCTAAAATAACCGAGGATGACCTCGCCCTTCTTCGACTGCGATATAACATACCTATAGATATTGCCCTTGAAGTTCCTGGCTTGATGGATCGCGCCAGTCAACCTGATGAGGGCTCGGTGGCACTTCTGGGGGAATGTCACCTCCACAGTCCAAAGAAGGCTGACTCGGTGGGACGTAACCCGACCCCGAGCTGAGTGAAAGACTTGGCTCTAGGGGAATGTCACCTCCCCAATCCAAAGAAGGCTGACTCGGTGGGACGTAACCCGACCCCGAGCTGAGTGACCAAACGGCTTCGGCGGAACGAAATCCAGCCCCGAACCGACTAAGAAGTGGCCTCGGCGGAACGAAATCCAGCCCCGAGCCGACTATCCTGGGGTTTATTCAGAAGGGAAGTGGATCAACCTTTTGAAACCCTACCGAATCTGGCATGGGCGTCCCTCTGCCAGATCGGTGAAAAAAAACAAACAAGATTCTGGAAAATAAAATTTAAAAGGTGGGGGTGACTTAGCACCTATCCCAAAAACGTTTTTTGCAAGCATAAACAACAACATGGATGCCTCAAAACAGCGTCCCGTCTGATGTCTCCAAAACACAATTCTGAATCTTTCAATTCAGTGTCCCGGCAAACCAGGATTCGGATCAGAAGAGCGTTTGATTGGTAAGGGCACATCCTCTACACGTCGGTTCACTGGGGAGCTTGTGTATTGTATGAGGGCTCCTCCTTACCACGCTGGAGTAGGCACACGCTACAGGGGCACAACGCATCCCCGTGCCGCGTCTCTCGCTGATCCGGATGATAAATGGATCAAAGAGTGTCCGGGATACTAAGGGCACATTCCTCCTTAGGTCCGGCATCACTGGAGCTAGCAATCGTCACGGGGGCATCATTATCCCCCGTGCTATGCTTTCCCACGGATCCATTACATCGGGTAAGTGAGGATCAAAGAGTGTTCGACACATTAAGGGCATATTCCTCCTTATGTTCGGTAACACTGGAGTAAGCAATCGCCACATGGGGTATCATCCCTCCCCGTGCTATGCTTCTCACGGATCCTATGCATCGAGTATGTCCCTGAGGACCCCGAGCCAAGAGAGATACTTGGTTCTCGGGGAATGTCTCGTCCCCAAACCAATGAGCGTGACTCGGTAGGACGTAACCCGACCCCGAGCCGAAAAAGGCACTTGGACCTGGAGGAATGTTACGTCCCCAGTCCGAAGTGCTGACTCGGTGGGATGTACCCGACCCCGAGCTGAGAAAAAGGCACTTGGACCTGGGGGAATGTTACGTCCCCAGTCCGAAGGGCTGACTCGGTGGGATGTACCCGACCCCGAGCTGAGAAAAAGGCACTTGGTCCTGAGGGAATGTTACGTCCCCATTCCGAAGGGCTGACTCGGTGGGATGTACCCGACCCCGAGCTGAGAAAAAGGCACTTGGACCTGGGGGAATGTTACGTCCCCAGTCCGAAGGGCTGACTCGGTGGGATGTACCCGACCCCGAGCTGATAAAAAGGCACTTGGTCATGAGGGAATGGTACGTCCCCATTCTGAAGGGCTGACTCGGCGAGATGTACCCGACCCCGAGCTGATGACCTCAGTTGAATAAAATCCATCCCCGAGCTGTTTGGAACATCAGAGTGCATATTTCTTTTTATGTTCGGATTGTTGCTTTGAGTATGTCCCCGGGTTTTTTTTCTTTTTGCAAACTTTTATTTTTTAGAAGAGCGGATAAATAAAAAAAGTTTTTATTGATACTTGGGGACATACTGCCATTCTTACAACTCTCTGTGGGTCATTTTGAGAGAGGCTCTGTATTTGAATTCCTGTCCCTTATTTGTTGGCCGTAAGCGGATAGGAGGAATGGAAAGTTTACTGGAAGTATTTTCTCAACATCTCGGTGTTCCATGGCTTTTTTAATCTTGTGCCGTCCAGCCGTTCTAGGATATACACTCCGGGCTTCACCACTTTTACCACCTTGTAGGGCCCTTCCCATTTGGCGCCCAGGGAGCCTTCCTCTGGCTTTCGAGTATTTAGGGTGACTTTTCTTAGCACCAGGTCGCCTGGGATGAAGGTGCGTGTCCGAATCCTTTTATTGTAGAAGCGGGCCATCCTTTGTTGGTAGATTGCTGTTTTCATGGCCGACCTCTCTCTCTTCTCTTCGATCAGGTCGAGGTGGTTTCTGATAAGTTCTTCATTCTGCTTACTCTCATAGTGCTGAACCCTGTGGGAGGTCACCCCGATTTCTGCCGGGATGACAGCTTCATATCCGTATGCTAAGGAGAACGGGGTTTCTCCCGTGGAGTCCTTATAGGTTGTCCGGTGTGCCCATAGTACTTCTGGTAGTTCCTTGACCCACAGGCCTTTGCTGGATCCGAGCCGAGCTTTCAGGTTAGCCTTGATGGTTTTGTTCGTCGCCTCGACTTGTCCGTTTGACTTGGGATGGGCTAGCGTGGCGAACTTTAGGGCGATCTGGAGATCCTCGCAAAGTTTTCTGAAACCTTTGCTGTCAAACTGCTTCCCGTTGTCAGTAATGACGGCTTGGGGGATCCCGAACGTGCGGTGAGGATTGTTCTTTTTCCTCAGGACTCAGTGGCTTTTTCTCTGTTATGGTGGATAGTGGCTCGGCTTCCACCCATTTGGTGAAATAGTCTATGGCCACGATGGCGTATTTTGCCTGCCCTTTCCCTTGTGGCATCGGCCTAATGATGTCTAGTCCCCACTGGGCGAACGGACATGGACTGAGCAGTGTAGTCAACTGTTCGGCTGGTTGGTGGTGGAGATTTACGTTTTTCTGACATCCTTCGCACTTGCGGGCCACTTCTATGCCATCCTGGTGCATGGTCGGCCAGTAGAAACCTTGTCTTAGGGCTTTGAAAGCAATTGAGCGACCTCCGACGTGGCTCCCACAGATGCCCGTGTGTATCTCCCTAAGTACATAATTTGCCTATTCTTCTGTAAGACATCTTAAGAGGGGGACTGAGTAACCCCGTCGGTAAAGTACCCCGTTGATTAGGGAGAATTTGGTGCCCTTGTATCTTAACTTTCTGGCCTCCGTTTTGTCCTCTGGTGTTTCTCCGGTTTCCAGATATTTTCTGATGGGTTGCATCCATGATGCTTGACTTTCTTTATCTAGAACTTCTACTTTGGATTCTCCTACGCTCCTTTCCCGGATGTAAATCAAAGGGATTATCCTGGGGTGCTCGGCTTTTGTTGAAGAGGCGAGCCGTGCCAGGGAATCTGCCTCACAATTGTCCTCTCGGGGGATTTGTTCGAAGTGTACATCCCCCTTCCCGGTTAACTTTCGTACTTCGGTCAGATAGGCCATCATGCTAGGCTCTTTTGCTTGAAATGCTCCTTTTAGTTGCTGAATAGCTAACTGCGAGTCACTCTTTATTACCACATCTCGGATCCCTAGCACCGTGCATAGTCTCAAACCGCCCAGTATTGCTTCATATTCTGCTTCATTGTTGGTCGCTATGAAAACGAACTTCAGGGCGAGTAGGATTTCTTCTCCTTTGTCGCTTTTTAGGATGATTCCCGCGCCATTGCCTTGTGTGCTGGCTGAACCGTCTACGGACATTTCCCATTTGTCCTCATCTATAGCCAGGGTCTGGGGGCCGGTACATTCGGCGACAAAATCTGCCAAGGCTAGTCCCTTTACTGCTGCTCTTGGGAGGTATGTGATGTCATGTTCACTTAGTTCTACCGACCACTTTACTAATCTGCCGGAAACCTCTGGCCGCTGTAGAATTTGTTTTAAGGGGTGATCGGTGTAGATCTTGATAGGATGGGCCTGGAAGTAAGGCCGTAGTTTCCGAGCTGCCGTGATCAATGAAAGGGCGACCAGTTCATGTACCGGATATCAGGTTTCGGCGTCTAGGAGGGCTTTGCTGATGTAGTAAACCGGTTTCTAGACCTTGTCGGTTTCTTGTATTAGTAGTGAACTCACTGCCCGATCCAAAACGGCTAGGTATAAGTATAATGTTTCCCCCGGGAGTGGTTTTGCCAGGAGTGGGGGCTGTACTAGATACTGCTTCAACTGCTGGAAGGCCTCTTCGCATTCTGACGTCCAATCGATATCCTTGTTTGCTTTTTGGATCACTTTGAAGAAAGGGTGGCACTTGTCAGTTGCTCGTGATATGAATCGATTGAGAGCAGCCACTCGGCCAGTCAGACTTTGTACTTCTTTCACTGTTTTGGGAGAGTTTAGGCCTAATATTGTCTGGATCTTATGTGGGTTTGCTTTGATACCTCGGGCGCTCACCATGTAGCCTAAGAACTTTCCTGAGGCTACCCCGAAGGTACATTTTTCTGGATTGAGTTTCAGGTTGTGTCATCTTAATAGCTCGAAGGTCTTTTTTAGGTCGTCCATGTGGTTGCTTGGTTCTTTCGACATTGTTATCATGTCATCGAAATAAACTAGCATTGTAATGCCGATGAGTGGTTTGAAAACTTTGTTTACCAACATTTGGAAGGTTGCTCCGGCGTTTTTTAGCCCGAATGGCATTACTTTATAGCAGTAGAGCCCCTGATCTGTGATGAAGGTTGTCTTCTCTTCGTCTGCAGGGCACATTTTGACCTGGTTGTATCCGGAGAAAGCATCCATGAAGCTCAGTAATCCTTGACAGGCTGTGGTGTCTACTAGCTGGTCTATGTTCGGCAAAGGAAAGCTGTCCTTTGGGCACGCCTTGTTTAGGTCGGTGAAATCGACACACATTCGCCACTTGCCATTGTTTTTTCTGACCAACACTACGTTTGATACCCAATCCGGGTACCTCGCTTCCCTGATGAGACCTGCCTTTAGTAACTTATCGACCTCGGCTGCTATTGCTTTACTCCTCTCTTGATTGAAGTTCCTTCTTTTTTGCCTGACCGGCTTGCGAGATGGGTCTACTGCTAGGCGGTGATTGATGAATCTCGGGTCGATCCCAGGCATGTCATTGTATCCCCAGGCAAAGACGTCCGGGTACCCCTTCAGGCATTCTAGAAGATCCTGTCGTATAGACTTGCTTAGGCCTCCCCCTATCTTTATACTTTTTGCTGGCCCATAAAGTTCTATTTCTTTCGTTTCCTCAGCTGCAGCGAGCCAGGCATTTTTGTTTGGCCGGGGCCCCGGGCTTCTGTCTTCTTCTTTTTCTCCCTGGTTTCTTTGTCATTTTCGGGTATCTTCTGTGATGCAGAGAGTTTCTCGTGAGAGAGTTGAGAAGCAGCTGCGAGCTGTTTTCTGGCTTCCGCACACAATTCCGATCCCCTCCCGGGTGGGGAATTTCAGTTTCAGGTGGTAGCATGACATTGCGGCTTTTGTTTTCATCATGAAGGGTCGCCCGACGATGGCCTGGTAACTGCTAATGCACTCTACTACAGTGAAGTCTATCATGATCGTTCGGGTCCGGGGATGTGTCCCGACAGTTATTGCCAACTGTATCCTTCCTAGTGGGATGACGGCTGATCCTCCGAAACCGTATAAGGGAGTGCTATCGTTGGTTAGGGTTGCATATTCCACCCCTAGGTTGTCCAGTGCTTCTCTGGAAATTATGTCAACCGCGCTTCCGGGGTCCACCAGGATTCTGTCTACTTCCGACCCGCTGATGACTGCCTTGATTATCAACGCATCGTCATGCGGGAAACTTACTCGTCGGGTATCCTCATCAGTAAACATTATCGGTACCGACCGACTTCCTTGCGGCCCTGTGACCTGCTCTGTTTCTAAGACGTCTGGTCATCGGGCTCTGCTGTAATCTTTCCTTGACCGGTTAGAGTTTCCGGCCAGTGTTCTTCCTCCTGCGATGATATTGATTTGGCGGCTACGTGCTCTTTGTCTGGCCGTCATGACCTCGTGGTCAATGTATTTGTTCAGATACCTGTTTCATGCTAGATCTTCCATTTGTTCTCGTAGATCTTTGCATCCGTCTGTTGCATGTCCCTTGGAGTTGTGGTGCACGCAATAAGCCTTTTGGTTCCTTTTGTCCGGGGGGAATCTTCTTTGGTCGGGTTCTACCAAGAGGCCTTTCCCTTGGATATCCATGACAATTTGTCCCAGTGGTTTCTTTAAGGGAATGTATGCATCTTCCCCGACCACATGGTTTACTTGGGTCGGCGCCCTTCTCTCTTGGTTGTCTCGGTGCAGTGGTTTGAACTCCTTGTGTTTTGGGGGTGGTCTTCTGGATTCTCTTTCTACACGGTGGGGGGCGCCTTCTCTCGTGGTCCTTTCTCTGATGGTGTTCCCTTTTCGAGATACTTTCTCTTCGTTCTCTAACAAAACGAATTTTCGGGCCACCTCCAGGGCGGTTGGTAGTCCGGGATGTCTTGGATCCTGAGGTGGGTCCATAGCCTCCCGATTTTCAAGGCTCCCTTCAAGCTTTCCAGGGACTCGGGGGATTCATACCCTCCGACTTCGAGTACCATATTATGGTACCTTTCAACAAATATCTTCAAAGGTTCTTCGTCTCCTTGTTTCATAAGCCTTAGTTCTCCAATTGTCTTTCTGGGGATACAAGCTCCTTTGAAGTGTCGTATGAATGACTTTCTCAGTTGTGCGAAGCTACTGATGCTTCTTGGGGCTAGGCTTCTATACCATAGAATGGCCGGTCCGGCAAGAGTTAGGGGGAACACTTTGCAGATGGCGTCCCCTGTTACCCCTTGTACCTCCATTAGTAGGACGAAGCCTTCAATGTGGGTTTTGGGATCGGTATGGCCTTTGTATGGCGCCATGGTTGGCATGCTGAATCTTTTCGGGAATTTCTCTGTTTTTATTTCTTCTGTGAGGGGGGACTCATCCTTGCCGTCCGGGCTATCCCCTCTGTATGTATTAGGGCATACTCCCCATTTGGCCAGCTCCTCCCGTAACCAAGATTTCATGCCGCTGTCTTTGGTTCCATTCCGCCTCCTCCGGTCTCATTTCTTTCTGTTATCCCGGGGGTGGTGCTTCTCGTGGCCGGTATCTTCTCGTACTTCTTCGTCATATTCTTTCTCCTTTCGCCGGGTGTTGCGAGGGCTATCATAGGAGGGGTCTGGTGACGATTTGTCAACCTCTTCCTCCCATGTGTCCTCGGTCTGGGAATCTTCCTGAACCACTACAGATCTTACCCTGTAAGGATCCCTCCTCCGGGTCTGTCGTCCTCACTTATATCGACAATTCTCTTTCCTTCCGCTATTTCGTTCCTTCTTCGGCTAGTCCCGGTCTCGAATTTTCCGTTGTGCACTCCTTCTACCTTTTCTAACCGGTCTACTATGGTTTTTAGCAAAGTTTGGTTCTCCTCCCCTTCCTTCCTCAGGTTCTCCTCAATTTTTTCCATCCAATCTGCAGCCGAGTTCCCTGATGGTTGGTGGTTTCCGTCTTCCGCCATTGTCTTACTACGTGAGTTGCTTTTTGTTAGAATTCCCCACAGACGGCGCCAACTGTTGACTGTGGATTTTGGTCTCAGGGCAATACGGGAATATCACCTCCGAGAGAATCATCCTTCAATAGTGAATTTGTTTGGTTATGGGGGACCAAAGGCAAATTTAGCAAAAGACAGATAAACACACCAATCGACAAGGAGATTTAACGTGGTTCGGTGGATTTGGATCCGACCTACGTCCACGGACACAAACAGAATGATATTTTTATTACTTGAACACGCTTCTCGGCTCTGCCTCTTCTTTTTACAAGTCAGATCGTAATGATTCTGATCACTTAATTTTTTGATACCTTTTACACATACTATGTCCTCCTATTTATAATAGTATAGAAATCAGACTCCTATTTGCATAAGAAATCCTAGTTTGAACTCAGCCTTCTCTTCTTGCAAGGATTCCTAGTCTAATATTGCCTTCTCTTTTCTTATTCCTTTTCGGACTCTGACTTCCTTTCCTTGTGAGAACAGGATAATTTGCTTATCTTATCCGCAAGAATAGGGTGTCATTATCTTTGAGCATATCTTCGCCATATGGTCGGTCTCCATGAGGTCGGTCATGGTAGTCCTTTATGCTGCGAATGTTGCTGTCGACCTGATTGTGCCCGGGTATCTGAGCCCAGGTGATCGGTAGCCGGTCGTGAAGTGCTCGGTCTATATCTGTTGTGGTCGGTTTGGAACCGTAAGGTGCTTGTTCTTTTATTGCAAAGTGGTCGGGTTGGATTTAATGATCCCAACCAAGCAGGGAATTACCCTTCTGTCCTTGTCGTGCTGCCTTAAATATCGTAGTGCCTGAAAACACCATCAACAACACCTCATCTCCAAAGATCAACCTTTGATCTTGCTTTTGATCATGCGCATTATCAGAATCAGCCACGTCCTAATCTTAACACATGCGCATCTTGTTTATCAAGCATTCACGTATATCACTTTCACATATAGGATGACAGTGACGATATTTGGATTTTGCCGTGTGCGTGCATAAGAAATCGGATCCACCCATCGATCTTCTGAGCTATGTCTCGTTACCAACGGAAAGTATGGTGGGATACACTCACAAAATAAATCCCTAAATTATTTAGAGATTATAAATCACACTCAATTTTATTTTTAATTTCTTCTTCTTCTTGTTTTTTTTTCTCTCTCAACTATTGAGAGGATTTGAAGAAGATGAAGAAAGGTGGCTAGGGTTACTTGAATGAGAGTTCCCAAAAAAGAAAATAAAATACCTTTTTATACTTAGGGTTTTATTTTACAAAATAAAACAGACCCTTCCCATTTTACCCTATCAAAAATCGGCCAAGGATGTATTTTCCTCTTTAATTTTTGTAACATAAATCAAGAATTGATTGTCATCATTATGAAAAAAATAAATTTCAAAATTAAAGATATCATAGCCTTTTCAAATTCATAACTTCCAAAGCTATCAATAGGATTTCCAAAAACACTTTTGGAATATCAAAATAATATCCTTATTTATTAAATCATATATCTAATATAATTTATTCATAATATTATGAATTTTAATATTTCTATTCGTAATAGAAAGACTTGAGCGCTCAAATCGTTCAAGCACCGAATCAACCCTTAATAAAGTTACTAATCTACTTCTCGTAAGAATGAGTGAACTCCATGTCTATGTAAAACGTTCCCAGCTACGCAACAGACCATGCCCCCAAAATACGTAGTTATTGGCCGGGACTGCTACACCAACCTCACCTTTGTAAATAAAAGGACATGGCCTGCCATGCAGGAGTTCGTAGTACACTCAGGATTAAGATCAAACCATATATGACCATCTAGTAGATCGAAATGACTTTTTTAGTTTAACGGATATTATAAGAATGTCATTTCCATCTGGGTCTAGTCCTATATGATCGCATCAAACAAGGTGCCTCCATTCTCATGTCTCTACATGGACAATCCATATCAACATCGCCATACAAATATAGAATGGACCGCAGCTATAGATAAACCACAAACAAAGTACCCGCTTTGTTTGCTCTCTATGGACTATTTAAGATTACTAACTTCAGACTTAAATCCTCTTGTGTATGACACTCATACACTAAGTCTGAAGGCACATAAGTAATTTAGGGTATTCAATAGGATTTGTAATATGCGAAAATTAAACAAACAATTTGATAAATGAATAATGCATCGTTTTATTTCAAAACACATAAAACCGTTTACATCACATGTAGCTCTAGGGCATACATCCAAACAATCTCCCACTTGCACTAGAGTAAATGAGACATGTCACGAAATCCTAGACCATCTAGGTGACCTTCAAATATTTTAGTCGACAAGGTCTTTGTAAACGGATCTTCCAGGTTCCTATGAATTTCCTCTCTATATGCTTTCCCCTATTGTGGCTTATTGGTTCTTTGGAGTTTGCCACTGCACCACTGTTATAGCAATAAAGTGTGAGTGGTGTATCCATATCTGGAACAACTTTCAAGAATGCAGTCTTGACATCCATTTGCCAAATTTCATAGTCATAATATGAGGCAATGGATAGAAGAGTACATATGGATTTAAGCATGGCTACTGGCGAGAAAGTTTCCTCATAGTCAACTCCCTCTTTCTGGGTATAACCATTGGCCACTAGTCTAGCTTTGAAGGTCTGTACCTTCCCATCTGATCCCCTCTTCCTCTTGTAGATCCACTTGCAACCTATGGGTTTCACCCCATCAGGTTGGTCTACAAGTTCCTAGACTAAGTTGGAGTACATGGACTCCATCTCCAGGTTCATGGGTTTTAGCCATTCATCTTTGTCACAATCATCCATTGCACTACAATAGGTCAGTATATCATCTATGCCATCGCTGGATGAGGCAACTTGTGCCTCTCCAACCCCAAGGTAACGATCAGGTTATCGTACAACCCTCATACTGCGTCTAGGCAGTAGTTAATTCCGATGAGCTTGCATCTAACTCTCAGATGTCGAAGGTGCTATGTGTTTGTCAACTTTTGTTGACTTTGGTGTGCTGGTCGAACCAGCAAGTAACTCCTCGAGTAACACCTTACTCCGAGGTTTGAACTCCTTCATGTAGTCATTATCTAGAAACGTGACGTTTGTCGATACAAATACTTTGTTATCATCAGGACTATAGAAGAATCCACCCCTAGTTTCCTTAGGATAGCCTACAAATAGACACACCTGAGAACGTGTCTCTAACTTTGTAGTCTTATTCTTCAGCACATGTGATGTACACCCCCATATGCGGAAATGTCGTAAACTAGTTTTACGACCATTCCACAACTCTAAGGGAGTCTTAGGAACAAATTTAGATGGAACTACATTAAGGATATGCATTGCATTTTGCAGTGCATATCCCCAGAAAGAACTAGGTAGTGAGCTATAGCTAAACATAGATCTCATCATGTCTAGTAGGATCCGATTTCTCATCTCTGTAACACTATTTTGCTGTGGTGTTCCAGGCGATGTGAGCTGTGATACTATCCCATGCTCAACTAAGAATTCCTCGAAATCTCTGTCGAGGTATTCCCCTCCATGATCATATCGTAGAGATTTGATTGTCTTACCTAATTGGTTCTCAACCTCAGCACGATACTCTTTGAACTTTTCAAAGGTATTTGATTTGTGATGCATTAGGTAGACATACATATATCTTGAATAATCGTCAATGAATGTGACATAGTATTCATACCTGCCTTGGGCTCTTACATTCATCGGTCTGTAAACGTCCGAATGTATTAGCTCAAGTGGTTGACTGGCTCTTATACCTTTTCCTGTAAAAGGTCTCTTGGTCATTTTTCCTTCTAAACAAGACTCACAAACTGGTAAAGTCCCGAGCTTTAACAGGTTTAAGGCTTCGTTATTTATCAATCTATTTATCTGGTCAAGGTGGATATGACCAAGTCTAAGATGCCATAGATATGTGTCATCGTGAGAAATCTTTGGCTGTTTAGTTTTAGGTTTCTCAACCTAAAACATTTCAATAATGAGCAGTGGCTTATGTGTTAACGGTCTTAACGTATAAAAGTTATCTTCTAGTTTCCTCAGCATATAGGTAATCCATTTATGAAATAATAACTATTATTATTAGATAAATGATAACCATCATGCAATAGTTTTGAAACAAAAATCAAATTTCCATGACAAAACAAGAACAAACACAACTTTGTTTAAATTCAAATAACTTTTATTTGAAAAAATTGAAAAACTGATAACTCCCACTATTTTACTGAAACATCATCATTTGTCATAACTCTCATAGTAAAGTTACCTTCAGCAAGGTCTTTACGTATGTCAAGTAGCTATACCTTTAGCCTTCCAGTGTTATTCTTCTTTATCTTTGCAGATTTTGAAGACTCGATAACATTTGCCATAGCACTGAGCTTACGAGGATCCACAAGTATGAACTCGTAGTGGGTGATCTCATTAAGCAGTTGGGTCAAAGTAAAAGTCAACTTGTTCATAATTTAGTTGCTTTTAAACTGCAGGAAACTCTTCAGAAGAGTTTCCATAATCATGGTCACCTGGCTACGCTCGTCAATACGAGCTCCGTGGGTTTTAGCAGTGTTGAGATAGGTCATCATCTTCAAGACATGATTTCGGAATGATGTCTCATCTTTCATCCTTGCAGTCATCGCTGAGACCATGGCCTCAAGGCGTTGACTCTCCGAAGGCTACCCAAACATGCCCTGCAATAGACCCGGCCACGGTTCCGATTTGGAACCGGAACCGAACCGGAAGGCGACCGGTTCGGTTGGAACCGTAGGGTTCCAACATGAACCCTACCCCCAACGTGAGTGAATCAGAGAACGAGGTATCCCGTATGGATCAGTTAGAGTTCAATCTCACCAAGTTTAGTGAACAGTTGCAAGCCTTGACTACTGATATGGCTAATATGGTTGTGCCCCGTGCTGGGGGAATCTCTGAGGATATAAGGCGTGAGGAGCCTCCGAACAGGTTGGGGGATGACATCCCAGGTTTTGATGATGATGGCTGAATATGCTGTGGGGAAAATGGCAGGGTCTCAAACTGAACTGTAGAAACTCCGAGATCAGGTAGAGTCAGTTACCCGTAAGATGTGGGGCAAGCACGAAGACCTGTTGGATTATGAGGCAATGACGTTTAAGGAACAGTTGCCAACTCAGTTTAAAATGCCGGATATAGCCAAGTTTAATGGGAACGGGGACCCAAGGGTCCATCTCTGACATTATGTTTCAGTTATGATTTCAGTGGGTTTATCCAAGCGTCAGGTTCAGAAATGTTTGGGATGTCACTCGAGGGGGCACCCGTGGGTATGGTATTACAGCCTGGAGAGGAAGATCAATGAGGATTGGAGGGAATTGGCGGAGGCCTTCTTGAAACAGTATGTTAGATCTGGAGATTTACTTGTCTCTCTGGGACTTAGAAAATACCAAGCAGAAGCCATAAGAAAGCTTCAAGGAATATGTGGATCGTTAGAGGAGCCAGCTTCTGAAGATGCAGACTCGGCCCTCAGAGAAAGACCAAATCAAAATGATCATCAAGGGCACCAAGCCCTCCATTTATGGCAAGTTGAGGAGGATGTGTTGGAGTTTCTAGGTCCATAGGATCGAATAATAAACATGAAATAAGTGCGAATACAAATCGAGAAAGTCGCGGAATACTCACATCGATCGGTTGAGCGACGCGGAGGCAATAAAAATGAACTTACTGCCTCACTTCACTGCTCAGCAGTGAGCAGCCCAGCTCACTGGTTTGGCACCATTTGAGAATCATCTTCGAGCTCCAAGCTTCGTCGAATGATTCCCGGCTCATCGGTGAACTTCCCTATCACCTTCGCATGTCTCTCGGAGTGTTAGCTTTCTTGATTTTGGCACAAAATCAAGCACTTGTGCTTCCCTTTTTCCTTCAAACTTTCGGAAGTTCACTGCCTCACAAGAAGAAGAAAATGGCGT
>SKCR01003891.1:0-36435 GCA_019454045.1 Zanthoxylum bungeanum | reverse complement strand
GTAATGAATCATCTTAATCTAAAATCTTAACCATATAAGTGACTTCCTTTTGTACCAAATAGCTCCTCTATTCTGTTAACAATATCTACCATCAATCAAAAAGAAAGATGAATGAACCAAAATCCATATTGTTATCAATTAAAATGACACACTATGGGAAGCTGGCCCAAAAAAAAAAAACCCAAAAGAAAAAAATCCAGATGTTTTGCACAAAGAAATAGAACAACAGATAACTTTATGAGGCAAAATGTTAGAAAGTAAAGAAAAGAAAGTAAGAACCTGTCCATAGACGATATCCAAAAAATTTAATCCTATATCCCACCAAATGACCTAGGATATGAAAATGTCAATCCTAATAGTCAAATGTTTGAATGTTGAACATAACCTTGATAATAAATGTCAATCCCACCAAATAACCCGGCTATTTGGGTTTGTGTTCGATCGTGCTTATTTGTAATATGCTTCCACAGAGATCCATACCCACAGCTAAATGAATATTGTTTATTACAATAGTTACATATAGCGAGTATCTTGCAAATGTTATTAGGATCTTGTATCTTCTTATAGTGTTTCTTGAAGATATCAAATTTTTTAGTCCATCGGTATCCTCTGCCACACTTTGATATTGTCTTTCTTGGGAACGGTCAAAATTGGGATGTGGTGTTGACATGTCGAAATCATCGGTATCTTCAAAATCTTGTTGTGTTGGTGACATAGGGCTCTTATCCTTATCAGTAATATTTCTCTTTGGTCTTGAAGATCCTCCACTTGATTTTTTTATAACAAAGAATAAATTATTGGAAACTTGTAATGTAAAAAAATTAATTGAGATATGAAATAAAATAAATTGTTGGAAACTTGGAATGTGAAAAATGAATTGATATATGAAATATTTATACATACAGAAAAATTGAAAAAAAAATTAAAAAATTATTATGCAAGAGTCAAATTGACCGTTGCACTGTTTTGATCGTTGCAATTGCAACGGTTCCTCAGAAACCAAACCACGGTTCAATTCCGAGGTCCGGTCTCAACAGTTCGGTTTGTTGGTTCGGTTCGGTTGGTTCGGTTCTAGGTTCGGTTCAATCGACGGTTCCGGTTCAGGTTTATCTGAGGTAGATGAAATGTTACAACCTCGAAAAAGCACTAGGAATGCTGAATACAGATAACTTGATAAAGAACATTTTGATTCTGATGAGAACCTAAGAAGAATGAAATTGAGTTTGAATTGGATGAAGAACAATTAGAGGATGATTAGAAAAGATTTAGTAACTTTGTTTTATTGTTTTTTTTCGATAAAAAAAAAATTTGAGTTTGGCCTCTAGTTCTGGTCTTCATTAAAGGATATTTGATGGATTGAGTTTGGATTTTATATTTTATTACATTTTGGTTGAATTTATATGATTTGGATTTTTTATAATGTTGGAAAATATTAGGTTTAACTACCTGCCGACTAATTTCCTAGGCCCCACCTAGGCGCCTTAGGCGCTAAGCGCTGGGCTGCCGCTCGACTAGCGTCTAGCGCGTTTTAGAACACTGCAATTATTCACAAAGCATGAAATATGCATTAATAAAATCATCTTACAGAAACGGTTTAGAATTATTTTGTAACCATTTGGATTATATTTACCTTACTGGATAATGCAAGTGTGGCACAATGAAATTATTTTACTTGTTCATTCTCTGACAAAATGACCAATTTCACCCAAACAGGATGAAAAGAGACCAGAACTAAACTTACATCAAGTGTTACAAATCTAGTGAAATAATAAAGTCGCGTAGGAGTAACAGCCATCAAGTAATACCTTGTACCATTGCTTAAGCTAGATGTCTCCATCTGCAGAGAAAGAATAGGACTGAAGTGGTAAATATATTAACTATGTAAAGGGGTAAAATCAATCCAAGAATCAAGCCATATTTTTCAGTTTCTGCAAGTAAAATTAATTGAAATTCTAGTTATGAATATTATTCCAGTGCTCTACTACATCCGTGTCTTTGACATTATCAACTTCATCAAACCTGAACAATCAGGAGGGCCTGCATAGCTTAACAAAAGGTTAACATGTTCTGACTGATTCATATTAGCTGCATATTGACTAGAAGGAAACCATGACTGTGTTGGGTTCTCAAAGAACTAGCCAAGGATCAATTAAGCATAAAGATGTGTGAATACGCAAAGAAGTAGCGGAAATACTTACAATGATCGGAATGGATGTAGGTGTAGAGTTCAAAACTTTTCCTTTGAGAAGTTGCTCCAAGCTCCTCTCTTTGATTTATGTTGAGCTTCCAAGCTTGTAGTTTGAGATTCCAAACTCTAGGGAATGTTTCCCTATCACCTTTATATGATTCTTTATGTGCTAGTACTTGAGATTTTTGAAGCAAAAATCAAGAAGAAATGAAGCCAAGCTTCACGCCTATTTGAGAGAAAAATGAAGCCATGCATTCGGCCAAGGAGAGAGTGAGGAGTGTTATGTGTTTTTGATTTTCCAAAATCAATAAAACAATTACCAAACTTCCAAAGTTAGTAAAGGTCCTTCACAAGTCAAGCTTGTGTAAGAAACAAGCCATCTCCAACAACTTACATCAACCAAAAAGTTAGATAAAGTTGACTAGGTGATGTGACTTGTGGGCCCCACTTTGATTCAAAATCCGAGTGGGCCCGCAACACGTTCCGGGCTCGGGTTCGTCAATTCCGAATTATCGAATTTTCCGTTGCGACTTAATTAAATCAAATTTAATTAAATAATTATGCCTAGCAAAATTACTATTTAAAGTCGCTCGCGAATTAATTCTAAATTAATTCGTTCGCCCGAATTAAAATCCAATTTCAATTCCGTTATGAAATCTAATTTCATTAATATATCGAATATATTATTTTAATCGATTATCCGAATTAATCGTTCTCTCTCTATTAATTGAATTTTATCCCAGATAAAATTCTCGCCGTAATTAATCCCAAATTAATTTTCTCTCTCTTCTAATTAATCCCCTAATAATTATGTTCAAGTCATACGTCATCGGTGAATTTTCGGGAAGAGATCCATGAGATCCCTGGATATGTTGGCAGTAAATCCGGTCGTCGGACTATCCGAACACGTGCGTACCCAGTACCACATTTTTACCGATTTACAAGACATGGTTGGCTTCTAGCAAAGCGTCGTGTGTTAGGTTTCTAGGTTATCCCAAGATCAAATTAAGCGAATGAAATGTGCGAATACATCAAAATAAAGTAGCGGAATTACTTACTTTGATCGGCTAGGATGCGACGAACACAAAAACTTTTCTTCATGAGTTTCGGCCAAGCTCCTCCATGGATGATGTCCAAGCTCCAAGTTTTGATTTGTGATTCCATGTTCATGAATGGGTTTCCCTATCACCTTTGTGAGACCCCTTGGATGTGCTAGCATCATTGAAAAATTTGCCACAAATCTTTCTATTGCTTATTGTTATTCTCGGCCAAGCCAAGAAAATTAGAGAGAAAAATGGCCATTGGCCGAGAGTTGAGGGAGAAGAGATGGAGAGAAGATGTCAAGTGTGTTGTGTAATCTAATACACAAAAATGAAAGTCAAATACCAAAATAATAAAAAATGGTAAATGTCTTTCAAGCCATCACTTTAGTGTGTTTTGATTTTCAAAAATCAAATAACCATTTTCCAAAAATCCCACTTTCCAAATATGGTACAAGGCTTTTAAAGTCTTCCAACCACCACCATCAATCACAAGTGACAACCATCACATCACTCAAAGTGATGTGACTTCCATCACAAGAATGACTAATGATGTGACGCGTGATGTGACTTGTGGGCCCCACTTGATTCGAAATGCGAGTGGGCCCGCAAACACTCCCGGGCTCGGGTTCGCTAATTCCGAATTAACGAATTTTCCGTTGCGACGTAATTAAATCAAATTTAATTAAATAATTATGCCTAGCAAAATTACTATTCACGTCGCTAGCGAATTAATTCTAAATTAACTCGTTCGCCCGAATTAAAATCTAATTTTAATTCCGAGTCGAAATTTAATTTCGTTTAATATATCAAATATATTATTTTATCGATTAATTCCAAATTAATCGTTCTCTCTTTAAATAGTATTTTATCCCAGATAAAATATCTCTGTAATTAATCACAGATCAATTTTCTCTCTCTATAATTAATCATAGATTAATTATGTGCGAGTCATACGTCATCAGTGAATCTTTGGGAAGCGACCCATGAGATCCCTGGATATGTTGGCAGTAAATCCGGTCGTCGGACTATCCGAACACGTACGTACCTAGTACTACGTTTTTACCGATTTAAAAGATATGGTTGGCTTCTAGCAAAGCACCGTGCCTACCCAATTCTCCAGAAATATTCTTAAAGGAATATGTAATCTATATCAGGCGTAGTATACGTAGTATTGCGTATTGTGATCCATTATCTGATGTCACGTGCTAGGCCTGGGGCTGGAATTGTGTTTGCCCCGTACGAAGCACATGTCGGATCTCTGGTAACTAGTTTCTATAATCGAATAATCATGACCTAGTCATATTATCCCGATGACTGCAGTACTAAAGAGTACTAGTTCCGTATCCTACGTGACCATCATCTCCATATGACTGGAGTGATACGTCCATCTTGACATCACACTCAATACACTACGATTCTCAATATACCCAGAAGAGGCATACACAGAACCTATTAAAGCCCTGGACGACCAAAACCAAAGTATATTGATTGTCGCAAGTATTAGCGGTGTAAGTCTCACGTTAAGACCAAATACACCTACCCTGATTCGGACTTCCATAGACACATAGTCATACTACCAATGGAATTCAAAGGGGTCTATCCAGAGCGAAGCTGTTTCCGTACCATCGGTAAACACAACCTCCTATTACACTTGCATAAGTATCAAATACTTAAATATATGAAAACTATGCTGTTATGCTCCCATAACATGCACAAGTGCAATACTAGTCTATTCCGCATTATCGATGTCCAATCTCGATAATACTCCGACTAGGGATGTTTTAATGATTAAACCTTCATGGATTGATACTGTCTCATATCTTATCAATCCGGAACTAATCATATGGACTTTTATCATTTATATATCCCGGTAATCTAATTACAAATGATAAAAGAGCAATTTCCTTTGTCACATAGTTAATTTGTACAACAACACCATGTTCTGTACAAATAGTGATGCTATGGGTCATAATTGTCCAACAATCTCTCACTTAGCCTATAGCCAATCACTCAAGTGTTCTACACTTGAATTATGTACGGGTCGCTCAAATTTCTGCAGAGAAATAGCTTTCGTCAGCGGATTTGCAATGTTATCATCTGATGCAATTTATTCGATTATCACATCGCCACGATGTATGATCTTACGAATCAGATGAAATGGTTGAAGTACATACTTGGATCGTTGATGAGACCGCGGTTCTTTAGCCTGTGCTGTAACCTAGCTCATCTGCTAACAGAACTACTCCTAATCTAATTTGGAATATTATAGATCCAAAATGCTTCTATTGCTGCCTCAAATGCAGCAATATTCCGCTTTTGTTGTTTATTCGGCAACAGTATCTTGCTTGGAAGATTTCCAGCTCACTGTTCCGTTATTCAAACTATATATGGACCCTTATTCGACTTATAGTCGTTATTGTCGGTTAGGAAACTTGCAGCAGTGAATCCAGTCACTTCAAGTTCTCCTTCTCCATAGTATAAGAAAGCATCCTTAGTTCTTCTAAGATACTTAAGGATGTTCTTAACATCAATCCAGTGACTATCACTTGGATTGGCCTGATTGTGACTCCATATGCTCAAAGCATATGAGACACCAAGTCGCATACATTTATTTCAATGTACGAGTTCTCGGAGAGTGCCAACAACTTTTAGATCTATCCCAGTAGATCCTTATTCCTAGAATAAAGGTTGTCTCTCCCAAGTATTCTACGGAGAATTTTTCATGAAAACCAAGCTTTCACCGATTATATTATGGGAATGTCATTTCCAAGAAATGATATGTCATCATTATATAGGACAATCACTGTCAGTGCGCTTCCACTAACCCTCTTATATACACAAAAATCATTTTTCGTTTTGAATTAAATCATATACCATTATGATTACATCAAAACGATATAGTTCCAAGAACGCAATGCTTGCTTCAATCCATAAATGGATCGAATAACCTGCAAACCTTGTTTGCTTGTTTTGGTACGACAAAACCGTCAAGATGTTGTAAACATCCTCCAAAAGGTTTCCGTTTAAGGAAAGCGATTTTGACGTTCAGCTGCCATATTTCATAAATGAAACATGCAGCATTAGCAAGTATTATCCAAATGGATTTAACCATGGCAACGAGTTAAAAGGTTTCGTCGTAATCGACACAATGTTGATAACGATACCTTTTCGCTACAAGCCTAGCTTTGTACGTTGGTATGTTGCCATCCATGTATGTCTTCCTTGAAGACACATATAGTACCAATAGGCACGATGCCTTCCGGTACATCAACTAGTTTCCAAACTTGGTTAGTATACATGGAATCCATTTCGGACATCATGGCACTTTGCCATAACAGGGAGTCGATACCTCGTATCACTTCCTCATACGTAGTCGGTTTGTCTTCCTCAATAAGATTGACATCTTTACGAGGTTAGATCAGAAACTCATACCTCCCAGGTTGTTTTCTGACTCTATACGACTTGCGCGGTTCTTGTGTATTTGAAGATTGTGGTACAGTTTCATCCTTGATGAACTGTTTGTGTTCCGTTAAGGAATCGGTGTCTGGAACAGTATTACTCCGATTTTCATCGAGTTTTACTTTCCTCCCACTTACCACTGCATATAGGTATTCCTCTTAGGAAAACCGCATGGAGAGCAACAATTAAATTGTTCTCTTGTGAGTTGTATAAGTACTATACTTTGGTTACTCTAGGATAACCAATTACAAATTAGGCACTTTATCCAATTTGAGTTCTAGTTTGGTATCATCCAAACATATGCCTAGCATTCCCAAATCTTTAGGAATGAGAAACCTAGTTTCTTTCCTGTTCATATCTAATATGAAGTCTGTCTAACAGATTTTTCATGGAACCTTATTCAAAATAAGTATTGCACTGTTTAATGCGTATCCCTAGAAGGAAAATGGTAGCTCAGAGCGACTCATGATTAACCTTATCATGTCCAACAAAATTCGGTTTCTCAGTTCGGACACACCGTCAAATTGAGGTGTTCCGGGAAGAGTCCATATTTGAAAGAATACTATACTCTTTCAAGTAATTGAGAAACTTATTGCTTAAGTATTCAAAATATAAATATTGTTATTCACATCTAATGTGATTATCTCAATATCATCTTTATAAAATAAAACACTTAGTATTCTAGAATATAAGGGTATACCCGCAACAGGTTAAACTTAGATATAGAGATAATATTTCTAGTCAAACTAGGTACATTATAACAGTTTCCTAATTTAAGTGCATACCCAAAGGGTAGTTCCTAAACTTAGGTTTCTACGGTTAAAACAGCGACTCTTGTCCCATTTCCGACTCGCAGGTAGATCTCAATTGAAGTCAGTATCCTGCTTATCAGCAGATCCCGCACATCATTACATATATATGTACAACACTTAGTATCAAAAATCCAATTTTTGAAAACAGTAGTGAACATGTTTATGACAACCATATTTGAAGCCGGAGCCTTGCCCTGTCTTCACTTCCTTCATGTCTGCCTTGTCCATACGGCAGTCACGCTTCCAGTGACCCTGTTTGCCACAGTTTAGGCAGACATCTTGGGATATGTCCTTTGTCTTCCCAGAAGACAGTGATGATTTTGCCTTTGCCCCTTTTAGAAGCTCTGGCTCTGCCTTCTAAAGCATAGCCATCAACTCTCCAAGAGTTTTCTCTTGGTTCATAATGAACCTTCCCCAGCTTTCAGGTAGAGACTATAAGATCAAATCTTTGGTACCTAGCTGATCGATGTCAGCAATCATCTGCGACACCTAGTGCTCGACAGATGTACCCTCTGACATACACGAGCTAAAGAGCTTCTTATGCAATTCGTACTTCTAAGATCTTACAATAGATCTATGACGATCTTTAATTTCATCTTCATGTCTTAAGGATCTAATCCTTTAGTCTGACGACGGAATTAAAGTGTCATTGCATTAAGCATTACGGATTGAGCACTAAAGTTATCATCACATGAATCTTCCAAAGATCATGTTCTACTATTTGCTCAACTCCGGGCTTAGGCCCAAGAGGTTGTTCTATCAAATAGAATAACTTCTCAGTTCCCAGGACTAATATGAGGTTTTATTCCCAATCTGAAAATTAAAGCCGTTTAATGATATTTTCACCCAGGATTATGTTTTAAACACTAATTTTTCAGTTATCTTGATTGCTATAGTCCAACTATTCAATCAACGATTTCTGGCACTATTGAATATAATGATTACTATAGTCTAACTATATAATCAACTATAATTTGATTATTTAAATTCAAATATATTGATTGCTATAATCCAATTATATAATCAACTATAAATTGAAGTAGTTTGAATACAGTCCAACTGTTTAATTAAAACAATTAAATATTAGTCCAACTAATATATATTTATTAATTAATAACGAAAAATGAAATGAGCGCGTATTGGCAAGTATCTAAACGAAATTGCAAATTTAATACTTGCCTCCCACTATTTTTCGGCGAGCCTCTAACCCTCTGTTGAGTACTCGAGAAACCTTGTTTCCTAGTGGGCTAGGATCCCGTTAATTAACACACAACCTTGACTTTGGCCAACAAGCTGTATGATATTTAACTAGATAGATCTCTAAGATCAATTGAATCTCATCCAATTCCTAGATCCAGTAGGTGGACATCCAAATCCGAAACATATATCTAATATATGTCAATATATCCAATATATTCCCTAACATTTTTTCCTCTGAATCAATTAAGCCTTGGCTTTGGCACAACAAACTTAATGATTCCAGTTAAGCGGGACCCATTGACCTTGGAAAGCTTCGTAATCGATGTCAATGGACAAGAAGTGATCTTGACTTTGGCCAACAAATCACAACTTGGACAAGACATGCGATATGTAACAAAGCCCGGGAGTGTTTGCGGGCCCACTCGCATTTCGAATCAAGTGGGGCCCACAAGTCACATCACGCGTCACATCATTAGTCATTCTTGTGATAGAAGTCACATCACTTTGAGTGATGTGATGGTTGTCACTTGTGATTGATGGTGGTGGTTGGAAGACTTTAAAAGTCTTGTACCATTTTTGGAAAGTGGGATTTTTGGAAAATGGTTATTTGATTTTTGAAAATCAAAACACACTAAAGTGATGGCTTGAAAGACATTTACCATTTTTTATTATTTGGGTATTTGACTTTCATTTTGTGTATTAGATTACACAACACACTTGACATCTTCTCTCCATCTCTTCTCCCTCAAATCTCAGCCAAGGGCCATTTTTCTCTCTAATTTTCTTGGCTTGGACGAGAATAACAAGAAGCAATCGAAAGATTTGTGGCAAATTTTTCAATGATGCTAGCACATCCAAGGGGTCTCACAAAGGTGATAGGGAAACCCATTCATGAGCATGGAATCACAAATCAAAGCTTGGAGCTTGGATATCATCCATGGAGGAGCTTGGCCGAAACTCATGAAGAAAAGTTTTTGTGTTCGTCGCATCCTAAAGCCGATCAAAGTAAGTAATTCCGCTACTTTATTTTGATGTATTCGCACATTTCATTCGCTCAATTTGATCTTGGGATAACCTAGAAACCCAACACCGTGCCTACCCAATTCTCCAGAAATATTCTTTTAAGGAATATGTAATATTTGTCAGGCGTAGTATACGTAGTATTGCGTATTGCGATCCAGTATCGATATCACATGCTAGGCCTAGGGCTGGAATTGTGTCTGCCCCGTACGAAGCATATATCGGATCTCTGGTAACTAGTCTCTATAATCGGATAATCATGACATAGTCATATTATCCCGATGACTGCAGTACTTAAGAGTACCAATTCTGTATCCTACGTGATCATCATCTCCATATGACTGGAGTGCTACTTCCATCTTAACATCACACCCAATACACTACGATTCTCAGTATACCCAGAAGAGGCGTACACAGAACCTGTTAAAGCCCCGGACGACCAAAACCAAAGTATACTGATTGTCGCAAGTATTAGCGATGCAAGTCTCAGGTTAAGACCAAATACACCTACCCTGATTCGGATTCCCATAGACACATAGTCGTACTACCAATGGGATTCCGAGGGGTCTATCCAGAGCGAAGATGTTTCCGTACCATCGGTAAACAGAACCTCCAATTACACTTGCATGAGTTGAAACAAATACAGTAGCAGAAGGAAATAAATATACACCAACCTTACTAGTAAAAAACTTGCAAACAATTTCCAAGAAATTAATATACTGCTTTATGTTATTGTTGTCTACTCCAGGCAATGGCATTTACAACAAGACCTTTCAGTTTGCTTGCTTAAAACACTTTGCATGAGAGTAGAAAGTATCAGCTCCACCACTACCAACTATGGTGGCAATATAGTGACTGCCTCCAGGATCTACAAATACTCTATGCATGGATTGCTCCCCAGGTCGACCCACAGAAAGATCAACATCTTTCATATGGACAAAAAGCAATCAGGCATTGCTTCATCTTATATGAGAATTCAATCATATCAAGTTGAACTGATCCTAGGAGTGGGCTAATTGAACTCCACATCTACTCAAAAGCATGCTAAAACATCAAGCACAGGGTCAAGCTGATACAGGCTTGTTACGATAGTAGGTTGATTCAATTCGGCATTTAACTAATTACCCTATTAGTGGGTCATAGTTCAAATGAAGCTTAATTTAAAGTGATCAAGTTGCGTTTTTCTACTGAAAGCTCAAGCCTTTCATGAATAGAACTCGATCAGCTCAGTTCATCTTACAAAAGGATTTTTAAATTCAAACTTTCTGCTGAAAAACAACAATATCATATCAAGATATCCTGTCACAGCCTAACTATTAATTTAAATGCAACAAAAATCCACCACTAGTTGATCTTCTTTGCAAATTAAATAGAACACAGTATTTGCGAAATTAAAGGTAAAGTAAAATCGAAAATAGGTTAAAAAATACCAAAAGAATCTCCAGCGCCAAAAACATGTCTAATAAGCCATCCTTTACTAGTTCCCAAAACAATCACATCATTTCCAGCTGACATGCACGTGATTACTCCACGCCCCTTCGCCGCGTGTCTTTCAAGAACGTCGACTTGGAATACTTGCCGCCATTTGATCCATAGTTTTAAGTTTTAACCTACGAATTTGAAATTGCTCAATTCAAAATGCGAGAGCTGCAAAGAAGAAGAAATTACGAGGCCAGAGATCAACCGGGAAAGTGCACAGGCATGACTGAAAAACGCACAAGCCAATTATTTCGTGAAAACTAACCCGAAAATATGAGAAATTTGGAAAAAAAAAAAAAAAAAAAAAAAACCGTTCTGAAATGAAATTACTAAAACGCCATTAATCACTAAAAGCAACAAATTTCACAGAAACCCGAAAAGTTTCCAGACAGAAAATATTATTCAAGTTTTCCGAATGATCATTGATCAACTGCCACGAAGCAAAATTATTCTCCTGTGAGGCTCGAACGATTCTTTAATGAATTCTTCTTTATTTCTTCTGCGCTGAACAAAGAAATTGATAATTGTGATTAGAGGTGGCCACAGTCGATTGCGGAGCTGCATAAGACCTCTAAAAATTTAGTATTTGTTGATGGTGTTTTCAGGCACTATAACATTTAAGACAGCGCGACGAGGACAGAAGGGTAATTTCCTGGCTGGTTGAGATCATCAGAACCGACCCGACCACAACATGTGAAGACCGACCACTTTGGTTTGTATGACCGAACACTTTAAGGTCGGCGGGAACATTCTCAGCATAAAAGACTGTCATGACCGACCACATAAAAACCGACCATACGGTGAGACGCGTTAAAGATGACGACACTCTATTCTAACGGATAAGATAAGTGAGTTATCCTACTTTCACAGGGAAATGGAGTCAGAATCCGAAAAGGAAGAAGAGAAAGAGAAGGGAACATCAGGCTAGGAATCCTTGCAAGAAGAAGAGACTAAGTTCAACTAAGATTTCTTATGCAAATAGGAGTCTGATTTCTGTGTTACTATAAATAGGAGAGCATAGTATGTGTAAAAGGCATCCAAAAAATCATAAGGTCACCAACAAAGTTAGTGATCTGAATCTTCAAGCTCTGACTTGTAGAGATCTGAGAGAGTGTTTGAGTAATAAAAATACCATCCTTTTTGTGTCCGTGGACGTAGGTCGGATCCAAATCCACCGAACCACGTTAAATCCCCTTGTTGTTTGGTGTGTTTATCTGCTTTTCGCTAAATTTGCCTTTGGTTCCCCATAACCAAACAAATTCACTATTGAGGGAGGGTTTTCTCGGGAGTAATATTCCAATATTACCCTGAGACCAAAATCAGCCGTCAACAGTTGGCGCCGTCTGTGGGGAACTCAACAAAAAGCAACTCGCGTAGTGAGACAATGGCGGAAGACGGAAGCCACCAACCATCAGGGAGCTCGGCTGCAGATTGGATGGGAGAAGATTGAGGAGAACCTTAGGAAAGAAAGGAGGAAAGCCAAACTCTGCTAAAAACCATAGTAGACCGGTTGGAAAGGATAGAAGGAGCACACAATGGAAAATTCGAGGCCGGGACTAGCCGACGAAGGAACGACATAGCAGAAGGAAAGAGGATTGTCGATATAAGTGAGGACGACAGACCCCGGAGGAGAGACCCTTACAGGGTAAGATCTGTAGTGGTCCAGGGAGATTCCCGGACCGAGGACACATGGGAGGAAGAGAGTGACAAATCGTCACCAGACCCCTCCTATGATAGCCTTCGCAACACCCGGCAAAAGGAGAAAGAATACGACGAAGAAGTACGAGAAGATACCAGCCACGAGAAGCACCTACCCCGGGATAACAGAAAGAAAGAAGACCGCAGGAGGCGGAATGGAACCAAAGATAGCAACATGAAATCTTGGTTACGGGAGGAGCTGATCAAAAGGGGAGTACATCCCAATGCAAACAGAGGGGATGTCCAGGACGGCAAAGATGAAATCCCCTCGCGGAAAAAATAAGGTCGGCAAGATTCCCAAAGCGATTCAGCATGCCGACCATGGCACCCTACAAAGGCCACTCTGACCCGAAAACACACATCGAAAGTTTTGTCTTGTTGATGGAAGTCCAGGGAGTAGTAGGAGATGCCATCTGCAAAGTATTCCCCCTAACCTTAAGTGGACCCGCCATCCTATGGTACAGAAGCTTGGCTCCGGGGGCATCAGGGACTTCACACAACTTAAGAAGTCGTTCATTCGACACTTTAAAGGGGCTTGCGTCCCCAAAAAGACGATTGGAGAATTAAGACTTATGGAGCAAGGAGAAGACGAACCTCTGAAGATATTTATTGAAAGATACCATAATATGGTACTCGAAGTCGGAGGGTATGAATCCCCCGAGGCCCTGGAAAGCTTGAAGGGAGCCCTAAAGGTCGGGAGGTTATGGACTCATCTGAGAATCCAAGACACCCCGGACTACGCCACCGCTCTGGAGGTGGCCCGAAAATTCGTTTTGTTGGAGAACGAGGAGAAAGTATCCCGAAAAGGGAACACTATCAGAGAAAGAACCGCAAGGGAGGGTGCCCTCCGCCGAGCAGAAAGAGAATCCAGAAGACCACTCCCGAAACACAAAGAATTCAAGCCACTGCACCGGGACAACCAAGAGAGAAGGGCGCCAACCCAAGTAAACCATGTGGTCGGGGAAGATGCATACATTCCCCTAAAGAAGCCACTAGGACAAATTGTCATGGAGATCCAGGGGAAAGGCCTCTTAGTGGAACCCGACCAAAGAAGATTCCCCCCGGACAAAAGAAACCAAAGGGCTTATTGTGTACACCACAACGCCAAAGGACATGCAACAGACGGATGTAAAGATCTGCGAGAGCAAATGGAAGATCTAGCACGGAACGGGTATCTCAACAAATACATTGACCACGAGGTCATGACAGCCAGACAAATAGCACGTAGTCGCCAAATCAATATCATCGCAGGAGGAAGAAGAACTGGCCGGAAACTCTAACCGGTCAAGGAAAGATTACAGCAGAACCGAGGACCAGATGTCTTACAAACAGAGCAGGGCACAGGGCTACCGGGAGGCCGGTCGGTACCAATAATGTTCACTGTGAGGATACCCGAGAGGAGTAAGTTTCCCTCATGACGATGCATTGATAATCAAAGCAGTCATCAGCGGGTCGGAAGTAGACAGAATCCTAGTGGACCCCGGGAGCGCAGTTGATATAATTTCCAGAGAAGCACTGGACAACCTATGGGTAGAATATGCAACCCTTACCAACGACAGCACTCCCTTATACGGTTTCGGAGGAGCAGCAGTCATCCCACTAGGAAGAATACAGTTGGCAATGACTGTCGGGACACATCCCCGGACCCGGATGATCATGACAGACTTCACTGTGGCAGACTACATGAGCAGTTACCAGGCCATCGTCGGGCGACCCTTCATGATGAAAACAAAAGCCGCGATGTCATGCTACCACTTAAAACTAAAATTCCCCACTCGGGAAGGGATTGGAATTGTGTGCGGAAGCCAGAAAACAGCTCGCAGCTGCTTCGCAACTCTCTCACGAGAAACCCTATGCATCACAGAAGACAGTCGAAAACGACAAAGGAACCAGGGAGAAGAAGAAGAAGACAGAGGCCCAGGTGCCTGGCCAAACAAAAGTGCTCGACTTGCTGCAGCTGAGGAAACCGAGGAGATAGAACTTTACGGGGCAGGAAAAAGTATAAAGATAGGGGGAGGCCTGAGCGAGTCCATACGACAAGATCTTCTAGAATGCCTGAAGGGATACCCGGACGTCTTTGCCTGGGGATACAATGACATGCCGGGGATCGACCCGAAATTCATCAATCACCGCCTAGCAGTAGACTCATCTCGCAAGCCGGTCAGGCAGAAGAGAAGGAACTTCAATCAAGAGAGGAGTAAAGTAATAGCAGCCGAGGTCGAGAAGCTACTAAAGGCAGGTCTCATCAGGGAAGCAAGGTACCCGGATTGGGTATCGAACGTGGTATTGGTCAGGAAGAACAATGGCAAGTGGCGAATGTGCGTCGATTTCACCGACCTAAACAAGGCATGCCCAAAAGACAGTTTTCCCTTGCCGAACATAGACCAGCTGGTAGACACCACAGCTTGCCAAGGATTACTGAGCTTCATGGATGCTTTCTCTGGATACAACCAGGTCAAAATGTGCATAGCGGACGAAGAGAAGACAACCTTCATCACGGATCAGGGGCTCTACTGCTATAAAGTGATGCCCTTCGGGCTAAAAAACGCTGGGGAAATTTCCAAAGGTTGGTAAACAAAGTTTTCAAACCGCTTATCGGCATTACAATGCTGGTGGTTATGTCGATGACATGATAACAATGTCGAAAGAGCCAAACAACCACATGGACGACCTAAAAAGGACCTTCGAGCTTCTAAGAAAACACAACCTAAAGCTCAATCCGGAAAAATGTACCTTCGGGGTAGCTTCAGGGAAGTTTTTAGGCTACATGGTGAGTGCCCGAGGAATTGAAGCAAACCCACAGAAGATCCAGGCAATATTGGCCCTAAAGCCTCCCAAAACAGTAAATGAAGTACAGAGTCTGACCGGCAGAGTGGCCGCGCTCAACCGGTTCATATCACGAGCAACTGACAAATGCCACCCTTTCTTCAAAATAATTCAAAAAGCAAAGAAGGATGTCGACTGGACGGCAGAGTGCGAGGAAGCCTTCCAGCAGCTGAAACAGTATCTCATGCAGCCCCCACTCTTGGCTAAACCACTCCCAGGTGAAACATTATACCTATATCTGGCTGTTTCGGACCGAGCAGTAAGTTCAGTACTGATACAGGAAAACCAACAAGATCCAGAAGCCTGTCTACTATATCAGCAAAACCCTCTTAGACGCTGAAACCGGTATCCAGTACACGAACTGGTCGCCCTTTCACTAGTTACGGCAGCTCGAAAATTACGGCCTTACTTCCAGGCCCATCCTATCCGGGTATACACCGGCCACCCCCTAAAGCAAATTCTACAACGGCCAGAGGTCCCGGCAGACTAATAAAGTGGTCGGTGGAACTAAGTGAACATGACATCGCCTACCTCCCAAGAGCAGCAGTAAAGGGACAAGCCCTGGCAGATTTTGTCACCGAAAGTACCGATCCCCAGACCCTGGCTATAGACGAGGACCAGTGGGAAATGTCCGTAGACGGTTCGGCCAGCACACAAGGCAACGGCGCGGGAATCGTCCTGAAAAGCGACAAGGGAGAAGAAGTCATGCTCGCCCTGAAATTCGCTTTCATAGCAACCAACAATGAAGCTGAGTATGAAGCAATACTGGGCGGTTTGAGACTATGCATGGTGTTAGGGATCCAAAATGTGGTAGTAAAGAGTGACTCGCAGTTAGCCGTTCAGCAGCTAAAAGGAACATTTCAAGCAAAAGAACCTGGCATGATGGCCTACCTGACCGAAGTACGAAAGCTAACAGGGAAGATGGGAGATGTAAGCTTCGAACAATCCCCCGAGAAGACAATTGTGAGGCAGACTCTCTGGCACGGCTCGCTTCTTCAACAAAAGCCGAACACTCCAGGATAATCCCTTTGATCCACGTCCGGGAAAAAAGCGTGGGGGAATCTGAAGTAGAAGTTCTAGATAAAGAAAGCCCAGCATCATGGATGCAGCCCATCAGAAAATACTTGGAAACGGGATAAACACCAGAGGACAGAGCAGAGGCCAGAAAGTTAAGGTACAAAAGCACCAAATTCTCCCTAATTAACGGGGTACTTTACCGACGGGGTTACTCAGTCCCCCTCTTAAGATGTCTTGCCGAAGAAGAGGCAGATTATGTGCTCAGAGAGATACATACGGGCATCTGTGGAAGCCACGCCGGAGGTCGCTCAATCGCTTTCAAAGCCTTAAGACAAGGTTTTTACTGGCCGACCATGCACCAGGACGTCGTAGAAGTAGCCCGCAGGTGCGAAGGATGTCAGAAAAACGCAAACCTCCACCACCAACCAGCAGAACAGTTAACCACGTTGCTCAGTCCCTGGCCGTTCGCCCAGTGGGGGCTAGACATCATTGGACCGATGCCTCAAGGGAAAGGACAGGCGAAGTATGCCATCGTGGCCATAGACTATTTCACTAAATGGGTAGAGGCAGAGCCATTATCCACCATAACGGAGAAAAGAGCCACTGAGTTCCTGAGGAAAAATATCGTCTGCCGGTTCGGGATTCCCCGAGCCATCATCACAGACAACGGGAAGCAATTTGACAGCAAAGGTTTCAGAAAACTCTGCGAGGACCTCCAGATTGCCCTAAAATTTGTACACCAGCTCCATCCCATCACCAAACACAGTCAAGACGGCAGTCGGCAACGAACAAGACCATCAAGACCAACCTCAAAGCTCGGCTTGGATCCAGCAAGGCCTATGGGTCGAGGAACTACCAGAAGTACTATGGGCGCATCGGACAACCTATAAGGACTCCACGGGAGAAACCCCGTTCTCCCTAGCATACGGGTATGAAGCTGTCATCCCAGCAGAGATCGGAGTAACCTCCCATAGGGTTCAGCACTACGAGAGTAAGCAGAATGAAGGACTTATCAGAAACCACCTCGACCTGATCGAAGAAAAGAGAGAGAGATCGGCCGTGAAGACAGCAATTTACAAACAAAGGATGACCCGTTTTTACAACAAAAGGATCCGGACACGCACCTTCATCCCAGGCGACCTAGTGCTAAGAAAGGTCACCCTAAATACTCGAAAGCCAGAAAAGGGCTCCCTGGGCGCCAAATGGGAAGGGCCCTACAAGGTGGTGAAAGTGATAAAGCCCGAGTATACATCCTAGAACGGCTTGACGGCACAAGATTAAAAAGCCATGGAACGCCGAGATGTTGAGAAAATACTTCCAGTAAACTTCCCTTAAGAATTCAAATACAGAGCCTCTCTCAAAATGACCCACAGAGAGTTGTAAGAAGGGCAGAAGTATGTCCCCAAGTATCAATAAAGAACTTTTGTTATTATCCGCTCTTCTAAAAAAATAAAAAGTTTGCAAAAGAACTCCGGGGACATACTCAATGCAACAATCCAAAACATAAGGAGAAATTCGCCCTTAATATTCCAAATAGCTCGGGGTAGGGTATATCCCACCGAGTCAGCCCTTCGGACTGGGGACGTAACATTCCCCCAGGTCCAAGTGCCTTTCTCAGCTCGGGTTCGGGTATATCCCACCGAGTCAGCCCTTCGGACTGGGGACGTAACATTCCCCCAGGTCCAAGTGCCTTTCTCAGCTCGGGGTCGGGCACGTCCCACCGAGTCAGCCCTTCGGACTGGGGACGTAACATTCTCCCAGGTCCAAGTGCCTTTCTCAGCTCGGGGTCAGGCACGTCCCACCGAGTCAGCCCTTCGGACTGGGGACGTAACATTCCCCCAGGTCCAAGTGCCTTTCTCAGCTCGGAGTCGGGTTACGTCCCACCGAGACATGCTCCTTGGACTGGGGAGACGTAACATTCCCCCAGAGCCAAATGTTTCATTCAGCTCGGGGTCCTCAGGGACATACTCGATGCATAGGATCCGTGAGAAGCATAGCACGGGGAGGGATGATACCCTGTGGCGATTGCTTGCTCCAGTGTTACCGAACATAAGGAGGAATATGCCCTTAATGTATCAAACACTCTTTGATCCTCATTTACCCGATGTAATGGATCCGTGGGAAAGCATAGCACGGGGAATGACGAGGCCCCCGTGACGATTGCTAGCTCCAGTGATACCGAACCTGAGGAGGGATATGCCCTTAGTGTCCCGGACACTCTTTGATCCATTCATCACTCGGATCCGTGAGAGGCACAACACGGGGATGCGTTGAGCTCCTGTGGCGTGTGCCTACTCCAGCGTGGTGATGAGGAGCCCTCATGAAATACACAGGCTCCCCAGTGGACCGACGTGTAGAGGATGTGCCCTTACCAATCAAACGCTCTTTTTGATCCGAATCCCGGTTCGCTGGGACGCTGAATTGAAAGATTCAGAATTGTGTTTTGGAGACCTCGGGCAGGACGCTGTTTTGAGGCATCCATGTTGTTATTCTTTTTGCAAAAAAAACGTTTTCATGGGATAGGTGCTAAGTCACCCCCGACCTTTGATTTTATTTCAACTTGTTTTTGTTTTTCGCCGGTCTGGCAGAGGGACGCCCATGCCGGATTCGGCAGGACTTCAAGAGGTTGATTCACTTCCCTTCTGTACAAGTCCCAAAAATTATTCGGCTCGGGGCTGGATTCGTTCCGCCGAGGCCACCTATTTATTGGGCCCGGGGCTGGATTCATTCCGCCGAGGTCACTTGGTTTCTCTAAGCTCGGGGTCGGGTTACGTCCCACCGAGTCGGTTCTTTGGACTGGGGAGGTAAACATTCCCCCAGGTCCAAGTCTTTCACACAGCTCGGGGTCGGGTTATGTCCCACCGAGTCGGTTGCTTCGGACTGGGGAGGTAGGGTAGCATTCCCCCAGGCGGCTTCGTTTGACTGGGGAGGTAACATGCCCACAGAACCCAAACGTCTCACTTAGCTCGGGGTCGGGTTACGTCCCACCGAGTCGAACTCTTTCGGTTTGGGGAGGTACATTCCCCCAGAACCCAAGTCTCTCACTCAGCTCGGGGTTGGGTTGCGTCCCACCGAGTCAGCTCCTTTGGTTTGGAAAAAGTCTCAGGGTATTCAGACAAACAGGAAACAAAAAAAGAGAGGAATGAGATAAGAAATATGCATTGATATATATATAAATATATGTCAAAATACAAACTTTAATAAGTCAAGTGTACACAGGGCCCCGATCGGGTTACCCTTTCTCATACAGCCCGCGCAGGGGCAGGAACTTCTTCCTCAACTGGCTCAGACGGCGGGAGGATTGGCTCGATCTCGGGAGGAGGAACAGCTGCTTCATCCCCGGCTGCACGGCAGACCTCTGCTTCAAGGACGGGAGGAGGGATCTCAAGGCAGTCCTCGCCGGAGGCTGGAATATCAGGTCGTCCTTCTTGAGAAGCTCCAGAGGCCGGGACGACCGAGATGGGGTCGGGATTCATCACCTCCTCGGTAGGGGGAGGGATCCATTTCTGGAACTCCTCCTCGGAGATCTCCCCTTTGCAGAAGCTGATGGCCGCATAAATAGGATCCATGTTCAGACTTGGCAGCACCATCGGTATCAGTTCAGCACAGTCACCAACCCCCTCAAGGCGAATAGCCTCCTTCTCGGCCTCAAGATCGGCCTCTCTCTCCTCGAGCTCGGCCTCTTTCCTCTCAAGATCATCCCGTGCCCGTGCCATTTGTTCATCATTGGCCTTCAATTTAGTCTCAACACTGGCCACCTTTGCTTTCAAAACGCCAATCTCAGATTGGGCGGCCTTCAAATCCTCCCGGGTAGTGTCAGCGAGTTTTCGTTCCAATGAGGCAGCAGCCTTAAGAGCCTTATTCATCTTGAAGTTCTCAATGGCAGTCGACTCAAGGTTCTCTATCACCCCTCCCGGTCGGCCAACTTAGCCTCCACTTCCGTAAGGCGATTCTGAAGTCTCTGGGCCTGACCCCCTCAGACAATAGGCTCAAAAGAAGATCTTTGTTCTTTGCCATGAGGTAAGTGGCCTGCACAAAAACAAAGAAAGTCAAGACACGAGATGAAGAATACCGGGAACAGAAATCAGAAAGAAGAAAGGAGAGATTAAAATTACCTTTGCCATTTGAGAGCTCATCTCGGTGACCACAGCCTCGGGCGAAATATCCTCATACCTCGAGACCTCCCCAGGGGGGATCACCTCGGCCAATTCATTAAAGGCCGGCACTAGATGGGAAGTAGCCTCCCGGATGTTTCCCCCAAGTCGTCCACCCCGAGGATCACAGAACCTTTCCGCTTCTTAGCGGAGCCCTCGGAAGATTTTCTCATCCGGCGAAAGTCTTTTTCTTGACCGGGGCAGGATCCTCCTCCTCCTCTTGAGCCAGATCGGTCTCCTCCAACCCAAATTGACGCCTCCTTTTCCTCAAGGGCTTCCGGCGGATTGGTGAGACGAGCAGACCCCGATGTTTGTGCACCAGGAGAAGAGAGACCCCGAGCAACTGGCTGAACATCTCCTTGAGACGCCCTCTCAGCCCCAGCAGGGTCAGCTGCGATCGGGAAGTCCCAGCGTCAGCGCGGCCGGCTTTTCATAGTACCGGCCAATTTCTCAAGAAACTTTGGCCTCTTCGACATACCTACAAAGAAGGAAAAAAAAAAAGGAAATCAGGACCGAGCATATAACAAAGACATCAAACATGATAAGCAAACATGATGAACAGGGAAATCAAACTAGACAGTCAGCAAACATCTACCTATCCGACCTGCGACCTCCAAAGGAGCAGCCCGGACAAGGCCGACTCAACAAATGCCGCGTCATTAACCAACTCCCTACAGGGGGCAGCATAATTCCGAGCCCAGAATACCCGCTTCCGGACCTGATGAGAGACTTTGGGCGCATCCCTCCAACAAACTAGGAGAACAGAAGGAGAGGGATAAGAAACCCAACAAAAAACTAAGGGAAGAAAAAAATAAAGGTTAGTATCCTAACCTCCCGCCCTAAAGATGTCTGGTACCAAGAACTCTCCGGCATCCGACCTCAAGGTCCGCCCCCAGTCACCAGTGGCCCAGAACCAGAGGTCTTTGAAATTCTTGTTAGAATCAGGAAGCTTTCGAACAATGTTTGACGAGCTGTCATAAGCTGAAAGGTAATACCATCCGTGGTACGACCTAGGATTGGCTTCAACCGGTATAACCTCTTCACCTCTTCGAGAGAAGGCTCGCCGAGTCCTGCTCGATGCCAAAACACTACAACCCGGCCAGAATCCTCCAACTGTTTAGACTCAGCTGACAGGAGCGATCTCCATTTCGGCCAACATCCAAGCAAAATAAGGTTGAATCGGCAGCCGCAGCCCACACTCAAATAAGACAGGAAGAAGTGCCACCGAGCCCTCGTCGGGTTGGCTAGCACGATCCATGAGACCAGGAACTTCGAGGGCGATATCGATAGGTATGTTATACCGCAGTCGAAGAAGGGCAAGATCGTCCTCGGTTATTTTAGAAGGACGGTTCATATCCAGAGCCGATGAGCCGAGTTCACCGGCCTCTGGGTCCTTCCGAGGAACCCTTTGATGATAGGAGTCATGTTCGATCTCAGAAAGAGTGGGAGTAGTGTCAAGGTCTTCTACACTAGGAGCCCCCGAGCCCGAGGAGAGCTCCTCAGCAGGGGGAGTTGAGGTTCTAACAGGCTTTTCAGGGGAAGAACTGCTATCAGACATCCCTGACACCCACAGAAAAACAAAGAAGGAAGGGGAAGTCAGTCTACGGCTAAAAGAAACTACTCACGGTTTCCACGTTAGCTAAAGCAGGTGGTCTCTAAAAGGTGCCCTAAAGCAGAAACCCAGCAATACATAAATCTTTTCCTAGCAAAACTCAGATTCAAAAAAAAAAGGGGGGGCAGAAGTCGATTCAGAGGACTTACTTATTCTTCTCGGGAAAAAGCAGGAAGTTGATCAGTACGGGTATGCCCGTTCCTTATGTTCGCAGCACAGAAGAAGAAAAAGACAAACGGTAGAACTTTGAAGGCACGGAGTTGGGCGAATCACGGAGAGATTTTCAGAGAAGAAGAGGAAATTGTCGAAAAAGAATGAACAGTGAAGGCCTCGTCCTCTTATAGTCATGGCAAAGACGCTCGTGACCATTGGATCTAAAGGAAGAGCCCGGATGAACGCCAAGTGTCAACTACAAAAGGGGTCTCCCAAGTTCAAACAGACGGCTGAGATCAGCCCACTGTGAAGACGCATCTGCGCGGTCGATTCGTCCCCTCTTTTGGCGGGAACCCGGCGGATGTTTGACAAGTGTCAAAATTAGAAGAAACCCTAAAGTTGATTTGATAGGAATTTAAACGGACGTGACTGATTGCGTGTCTCGAGACGAAACGCTTAAAAAGAGGCAACAAAACACTCCTCGACCCAAAACCGACCTCCAACAGAGCAAGTCAAGAAACACCTTCTTTGTATAGTTCCCGGCACCAACTTGCACGCTTGTTGGAACCGAGAACTAGAGGACAGATGTTGATGGTGTTTTCAGGCACTATAACATTTAAGACAGCGCGACGAGGACAGAAGGGTAATTTCCTGGCTGGTTGAGATCATCAGAACCGACCCGACCACAACATGTGAAGACCGACCACTTTGGTTTGTATGACCGAGCACTTTAAGGTCGGCGGGAACATTCTCAGCATAAAAGACTGTCATGACCGACCACATAAAAACCGACCATACGGTGAGACGCGTTAAAGATGACGACACTCTATTCTAACGGATAAGATAAGCGAGTTATCCTACTTTCACAGGGAAATGGAGTCAGAATCCGAAAAGGAAGAAGAGAAAATAGAAGGGAAATCAGGCTAGGAATCCTTGCAAGAAGAGAAGAGACTAAGTTCAATAGGATTTCTTATGCAAATAGGAGTATGATTTCTGTGTTACTATAAATAGGAGAGCATAGTATGTGTAAAAGGCATCCAAAAAATCATAAGGTCACCACAAAGTTAGTGATCTGAATCTTCAAGCTCTGACTTGTAGAGATCTGAGAAGAGTGTTTGAGTAATAAAAGTATCATTCTTTTTGTGTCCGTGGACGTAGGTCGGATCCAAATCCACCGAACCACGTTAAATCCCCTTGTTGTTTGGTGTGTTTATCTGCTTTTCGCTAAATTTGCCTTTGGTTCCCCATAACCAAACAAATTCACTATTGAGGGAGGGTTTTCTCGGGAGTAATATTCCAATATTACCCTGAGACCAAAATCAGCCGTCAACAGTATTGTCGAGTGCCTCTCCTTTAAAATTTGTTTTCTTGCTGGGGATGTCGTCCACTTTTTTGGCGGTTTAGGTTGCATTTCGATTGGCTGTTTAAAGGATACATTTCAAATTGTGTGAGAATTGAGTTAGTTAACATTGCAACGTTAAATTTGCTAGGAAATTTCTGTGGAATTTCCAGTAGTAGACTGGCAGCACGTTATCGTTTACTTTAGACACAAAACGCATCGTTTTATTTTTATTTTATTTTTTTGTTTAAAATTTATGAAGTGAGGTGGTAAAATTGGAATAATTTTTTGATGCAATTGACTATTGAGACATAAATGATGTGTTATCAGTAACAAATTAATAAATAATATTTATGATTTAATATTCATTTTAATTATTTTTAACATTTTAACACGTATGACAATTGATTATTAGATTATTGTATGGATAACGTGATAACTCCGTTGTATGTAGATTTTCAGAACAGCACAAAGAACCCGCTTCTGTGGACCCCATCGGTTAATCAAGAAAACAACTGAGAATTCATATCGCTATTTACCTTTAAATCAAATCGGAGCGTGTATAGGAGCCGTTTAGCAACTAACGGCCGAGATTTCGCCAACACCCTAACGTCAACTTTTCTGCAACGGTCAAATATCTCGCTACATTCAAATATTCCCACAAAAAAGATTTTCTCTCCCCAAGTTGATGTCTTTCCCTGAAACAAAAACCCTCAAATCTTGTTCTTTCTCAAAAGGAGCAATTGTTTTTTCAAGAATCGCCTTTACCCTGTACCCTGAAATGAGTGTTCTTCAATACCCAGATATGTTTAACGGGCAAGAGCTTCAGATTTGGAACAATGCGGCGTTTGACAATGGAGAATCTGAAAACTCTAAAGCAATCAAAGGTTCTTGGGCTAATTTGAATCTGTTTACATGAATCAATCTCTTGAATCGGATTGCAGTAAAGAGAATCTGAGTCCTCGTTTAAACAAATCCCCTGTTTCTTCTCTCAAATCTTGTGTACCACCAACTAAGCCTCTAAGTGAATAGCTCTATCAAGAAGTCACAAATGAAGCCGTTGAGGAGTGCTTGTAAAGAAGAGAAACGCGTGATGAGAGAAAGATTGATAACGAGATTGAGGAGATTGAGAAGGAGATCAGTTGCTTATCGTCAAGACTCGAAGCGCTTCGACTCGAAAAGATTAATATCAAAACAAAGGCTATCGAAAAACGAGGAGGAGATTGTGCCTGCAAAATTCATGGAGCAGAAACAGAGTCTCAACATGAAAAAAAGTGAAGAAAATTTGCTTTCAAGTACTAAATCAAAGCTGAATCGAAGGGGAATGAGCTTAGGGCCGGCTGAGATTTTCTCTGCAGCAAAATCAAGGCCATCGTTAGGGAAGCCAGAGATTGTAACGCCTGTTAAATCAATACAGAATCGGAGGAAATCTTGTTTCTGGAAGCTCCAAGAAATTGACGAATTGAAGGTGACAAAGGAGAGGGGAAAGAGTCTGAGTCTTAGTCCAAAATCTCGCAAAACGGCAGCGTCCAAGGTTCAAGTTCCAAAACAAGCGGTGACAACAGTTGGTTCTAAAAAGATTGTCAAGAAAGAAGATAATGTGCTTTCAATTATTCAGCCAAGAAAGCTCTTCAAAGAAGGAGAAAAATCAGTGAGTAAAAAGCCACTGAAACCTGGAAGAATGGTAGCTAGCCGTTATAATCAGAGTACAAATGATGCTGCTCATAAAAGGTCTTGGCCCAGATAATGATAAAGAAGAGAGCACTAGGTGTGATAAGAGACGCGCTTCACGTGAAAATTTGGGGAGAAATCAGAAGACTGCTGAGACTATTAGAGTGAAGAAGAAATGGGAAATTCCTAATGAGGTGGTGGCGGGTGTACAAGGGATCTCCTCAGCCCATTTCGAAGATGGGTGATGTGTTGCCTAAGATCAGGACCGTTCAATGTGTTGATCAGAGTCCTAGGGATTCAGGGACGGCGAAAAGAGTGGCTGAATTGGTTGGTAGGAAAACATTCTTTTGTATTGAGGAGGAGGCAGAGGAGGGTTTTGTTTGCCACGCTTTGAGTTTTGATGATGCTGATGGTTTTGAGGAATAATAATGGGGAATTTTTTCAAGTTTATTTGTAAGTTTTTTGTAGCTTCAATGTTGTTGCAAACCATAACTATTGTTATGGTCTTGGAATTGTGTTCTCTGATATGGGAGGGATATAAGTTTCTTTTATGCTGTAATTTTGAATAATGATGATAAGCTCTTCTCTGCTTTCTGATGTTGATATACACGTGTTTATTTAATTTATTTGTAAAAAGTGCTTTTGTTGGCAGCTTTATGACAGATTCGTGTGATGTTAAAACTCAAGTCAATTGTTCAATTTCATGTCATGAAGTAGTTCTTTCGGAGTAGGTTCCTGATTTTATAGTTTGTTTATTTGATGGATTATATAATGTGAATGAAGAATGAGGGAATGAGAATGAAAAAAAGTATTTATTTGTTAAAAATTAAAATGAGAATGAGAATGCCAATGATTTAGAATTATAAATTTATGGGCCCTTAAAATTGAAAATGAAAAATGAGAATCTCATTCCAACTTTTCATGAGAATGAGATTCTCATTTTCAGAGAAATTATAATATTTACCTTTAAATTAATAATTCATAATATAATAATATTTAATATTTAGTATTTTAATATATTAATAATTAATTAATAAATTAATATTTAAATTATAAATAATAAAAAAATATTTAATATTTAATAAAAAAAATATTTAAATTCTAAATTAACGAATTTAACACATTCGGGCTTGGGTTCGTTTAATTCCGAATTAACGAATTTTTCGTTGCGATATAATTAAATCCAATTTAATTAAATAATTACGTCTTGCAAAAATTATTATTAAAGTCGCTTACCAATTAATTCTAAATTAATTCGTTCGCCCGAATTAAAATCTAATTTTAATTCCGCTTTGAATCTAATTTCATCGATTAATCATAAATTAATCGTTCTCTCTATTCTATTCGAATTTATCCCAGATAAATTTTTGCCGTAATTAATCATAGATTAATTTTCTCTCTCTCATAATTAATCCCAGATTAATTTTGTTCGAGTCAAACGTCATCGGTGAATCTTTGGGAAGCGACTCATGAGATTCCTGGATATATTGGCAGTAAATCTGGTCGTCGGACTATCCGAACAAGTGTGTACCTTGTACCATGTTCTTACCGATTTACAAGACATGGTTGGCTTCTAGCAAAGCACCGTGCCTACCCAATTCTCCAAAAATATTCTTTTAAGGAATACATAATTTTTATCAAGTGTAGTATACAGTATCAGATGTCACATGCTAGGCTTGATGCTGGATTTGTGTCTGCCCCGTACGAAGCATATATCGGATCACTAGCAACTAGTCTCTTTAATCGGATAATCATGACCTTGTCATATTATCCCGATAGTTGCAACATATTAGAGTACCGGTTTTGTATCCCTACGTGATCATCATCTCCATATGACTGAAGTGACACTTCCATCTTAGCATTACATTCAATACACTACGATTCTCAATAAACCCAGAAGAGGGGTAAACAGAACCTGTTAAAGTCCCGGACGACCAAAACCAAAGCGTACTGATTGTCGCAAGTATTAGCGATGCAAGTCTCAGGTTAAGACCAAATACACCTACTGTTGGGTTTTCTAAGTCATCCCTAGATCAATTAAGTATATGAAAAGTGCGAATACATCAAAGTAAAGTTGCGGAATACTCACTTTGATCGGCTTTTGCGATGCGAAGAACAACAAAATTTTCCTCGAAGCTCTCGGCCAAGCTCCATTTTGTGTTCCATGGATTCGGTCAACCCCTATTTGTGTGCTCCTTGAGTTGTCTTCAAGCTCCAAGCTTTGATAATGGATTACATGCTCATGAATGGGTTTCCCTATCACCTTTGTAAGACTCCTTTGAGTGCTAGCTCTTGAGATTTTGCAACAAAATCATGAAGAACAATGAACCCTAGGCTCACGGTTTTGGGAGAGAAAAAATGGTGAAGGCCATTCAGCCATGTGAGAAAAGGGTGAGAGAGAAATTGTGTTTTTGGTTTCTAAAACCTAATACAAAATCCTTCACAATTTTGGTATTTGTTTTTCCAAAAAACAAAAGGCAAAAAGGAGGGGAAAATGGCATTAAATGCCTCCATCTACCACCATCATGAATAATGACTGGTTGTCAATCACCAAAAGGTGACTTGACATCCATCACTAAAGTGACAAGTGATGTGACGCGTGATGTGACTTGTGGGCCCCACTCGATTCGAAATGCGAGTGGGCCCGCAAACATCTCGAGCTCGGGTTCGCTAATTCCGAATTAACGAATTTTTCGTTGCAACGTAATTAAATCAAATTTAATTTAATAATTATGCCTAGCAAAATTACTATTCACGTCGCTAGCGAATTAATTCTAAATTAACTCGTTTGCCCGAATTAAAATCCAATTTTAATTCCGCGTCGAAATCCAATTTCGTTTAATACATCGAATATATTAATTTATCGATTAATTCCAAATTAATCGTTCTCTCTCTTTAATTGAATTTTATCCCAGATAAAATTCTCCGTAATTAATCCTAGATTAATTTCCTCTCTCAATTAATTAATCCCAGATTAATAATGTGCGAGTCATACGTCATCGGTGAATCTTCGGGAAGCGACCCATGAGATCCATGGATATGTTGGCAGTAAATCTGGTCGTCGGACTATCCGAACACCTACGTACCTAGTACTACGTTTTTACCGATTTACAAGACATGGTTGGCTTCTAGCAAAACACCGTGCCTACCCAATTCTCCAGAAATATTCTTAAAGGAATATGTTATCTATATCAGGTGTAGTATACGTAGTATTGCGTATTGTGATCCAGTATCGGATGTCATATGCTAGGCCTGTGGCTGGAATTGTGTCTGCCCCGTACGAAGCACATATCGGATCTCTGGTAACTAGTCTCTATAATTGGATAACTATGACCTAGTCATATTATCCCGATAGCTGCAGCATATAAGAGTATCAGTTTCGTATCCTACGTGACTATCATCTTCATATGACTGAAGTGATACTTCCATCTTGACATCACACCCAATACACTACGATTCTCAATATACCCAGAAGAGGCGTACACAGAACATGTTAAAGCCCGGACGACCAAAACCAAAGTATATTGATTGTCGCAAGTATTAGCGGTGTAAGTCTCAGGTTAAGACCAAATACACCTACCCTGATTCGGACTTCCATAGACATATAGTCATACTACCAATAGAATTCCGAGGGGTCTATCCAGAGCGAAGCTGTTTCCGTACCATCGGTAAACACAACCTCCTATTACACTTGCATGAGTATCCAATACCGAAATATATGAGAACTATGTCGTTATGCTCCCACAACACGCACAAGTGCAATACTAGTCTATTCTGCATTATCGATGTCCAATCTCGATAATACTACGACTAGGGATGTTTTAATGATTAAACCTCAGTAGATTAATATTGTCTCATATCTTATTAATCCGGAACTAATCATATGGACTTTTATCATTTATATATATCCCGGTAATCCAATTACAAATGATAAAAGAGCAATTTCCTTTGTCACATAGTTAATTTGTACAACAACACCATGTTCGGTACAAATAGTGATGTTATGGGTCATAATTGTCCCACAATCTCCACTTGGCCTATAGCCAATCACTCAAGTGTCCTACACTTGAACTATGTACGGTTCGCTCAAACTTCTACTGAGAAAAAATACTTTCGTCAGCGGATTTGCAATGTTATAATCTGATGCGATTTATTCGATCATCACATCTCCACGATGTATGATCCGAACGAATCAGATGAATAGTTGAAGTATATACTTAGATCGTTGAGACCATTAATTCTTTAGCCTGTGTTGTAGCCTAGCTCAGCTGCTAACAGAATTACTCATAATCTAATTAGGATTATTTAGATCCTAAGTGCTTCTATTGCTGCCTCAGTTGCATCAATATTCCGCTTTTGTTGTTTATTCGGCAACAGTATCTTGCTTGGATGATTTCCAACTCACTGTTCCGTTATTCAAACTATATAATACCTTTATTGACTTATAGTAATTTTTATCGGTTAGGAAACTTGCAACAGTGAACCCAGTCACTTCAAGTTCTCATTCTCCATAGTATAAGATAGCATCATTAGTTCATCTAAGATACTTAAGGATGTTCTTAACATCATCAAGTGACTATCACTTGGATTGGCCTGATTGTGACTCCATATGCTCAAAGCATATGAGACACCAGGTCGCGTACATTTATTTCAATGTACGAGTTCTCGGAGAGTGTCAACAACTTTTAGATCTATCCCAATAGATCTTCATTCCTAGAATAAATGTTGTCTCTCCCAAGAATTCTACGGAGAATTTTCATGAAAGCCAAGCTTTCACCGATTGTATTATGGGAATATCATTTCCAAGAAATGATATATCATCATTATTTAGGACAGTCACTGTCAGTGTGCTCCCACTAACCTCCTTATATACACAAGAATCATTTCGTTTTGAATTAAATCATATACCATTATGATTACATCAAAACTACAGTTCCAAGAACACAATGCTTGCTTCAATCCATCAATGGATTGAATTAACTTGCAAACCTTGTTTGCTTGTTTTGTTACAACAAAACCGTCAGGATGTTGTAACATCCTCCAAAAGGTTTCCGTTTAAGGAAAGCGTTTTCGACGTTCAGCTCCCATATTTCATAAATGAAACATGCAGCATTAGCAAGCATTATCCAAATGGATTTAACCATGGCAACGAGTAAAAGGTTTCGTCGTGATCGACACAATATTGATAATGATACCTTTTCGCTACAAGCCTAGCTCAGTACGTTGACATGTTGCCATCCATGTATGTCTTCCTTGAAGACTTATTTAGTACCAATAAGCATAATGCCTTCCGGTACAACAACCAGTGTCCAAACTTGGTTGGTTTGCATGGAATCCATTTTGGACATCATTGCAATTTACCATAATAGGGAGTCGATACCTTGTATCACTTCCTCATACGTAGTCGGTTTGTTTTCCTCAATAAGATTGACATATTTACGAGGTGAGATCAGAAACCCATACCTCCCAGGTTGTTTTCTGACTCTCTCCGACTTACGCGATTCTTGTGAATTTGAAGATTGTGGTACAGTTTCATCCCTGATGAACTGTTTGTGTTCCATTAACGAATCGGTGCCTGGAATAGTATTACTTCGATTTTCATCGAGTTTTACTTTCCTCCCACTTACCACTGAATATAGGTATTCCTCTTAGGAAAACCGCATGGCGAGCAACAATTACATTGTTCTCTTGTGAGTTGTATAAGTACTATACTTTGGTTACCCTAGGATAACCCACAATTAGGCACTTATCCGATTTGGGTTCTAGTTTGGTATCATCCAAACATATGCCTAGCATTCCCAAATCTTCAGTAATGAGAAAACCTGGTTTCTTTCCTGTTCATATCTAATATGAAATCTGTCAAATATATTTTCATGGAACCTTATTTAGAATAAGTGTTGCACTGTTTTATGCATATCCCTTCAAGGAAAATGGTAGCTCAGAGCGACTCATGATTAACCTTATCATGTCTAACAAAATTCGGTTTCTCAGTTCGGACACACCGTCAAATTGAGGTGTTCCGTGAAAAGTCCATCATAAAAGTATACTATACTCTTTCATATATTCGAGAAACTTATTGCTTAAGTATTTTTCATCATGGTCTAACTGTGACAGTTTTAATACTCTTGCCGATCTGTTCATCTACTTCGTGTCGAAACTCTTTGAATTTATCAAAAGTTTCTGATTCATGTTTATAAAAAACACGTAACCATAACACGATGCCACATCCGTAAAGGTTACAAAGTATTCATATCCACCTCTTGCCTAGCTAGATATGGGCCCACTTACGTCACTATGAACGAGGGCTAACAGATCGGTGTCACTTGCACTTTTACCAAGTAAAAATGTGTGTTAGGCATTTTGCCTAATAAACTAGATTCGTAGACATTATTTGAATAGAATCAAATCTGTCTGTAGGCATTGCATTTTCGCATGTGAAACCCGATGATGAGCCTCATTTGGAGGCACTACCTTTTGAGTCACGAAAGCCGCTGGAAACAGATATCGAAAGGGGAAATTCAGAATAAACAAGCTCACTGTCTTCGTTAGTGCTGCGTTCGCTACTTCGTTCGAACAGAAAACAGATTGCGGGTGTTCGTGTCGCGTTCGAGGAAGCGTTCGAACGGTGTCGGTAATTCTGGTTTTGCTGCTAGCCTCACACCCAGCCCTTTTAGCTCCCCAAAGCCCATAAAACACATCCCAAATTAAATAAATAAATATTAATTTAAATATTAAAATTAAAATAAAAATAAATTTAAACCATTTACCAATTATAAATATTTACCTAACTTAAACTAAAATCATGCCTAATTTAAATAATTTGAATATATTATATACTAAAACTAAAAAGAAGATATGCCTAATTAAAATCAATCCTAACCAATTAAAGCCAATCATATATTTGACTTCCTAATCTAATAAGATAATTACCAATCTAAAATATTTGTATTCCTAAACCAACACAAATTAAATATTACAACTTCCTAATTTAAAATATTTTGTCCCCCCTTATCTTGTGTATGCCTTTCTTGGAAATCCTAATTGAATGCACCAAATCCCTTCCTTGTGAGACAAGGTGAAGCCCTAGCCCCTCTATATATAAACAACACCAAACCTAGCCACCCCTACTCTCGAATCTCTCTAGACTCTCGAATGCACACCTAAGACAAAGAAAAACACACTTGACATATACACAAAAAAGAGAATAAAAGAGCCCCAACCATCTCCTCCATAGCCGAATCCACCACAAGTAACCACCCTCACATCACCGAAACTACAAACACCAAAACAACCCCTAATACAACCACCATACAGCCCCTAACCACCACTGAAAACCACCTCCGTAAACCCCCCACACATCACCGAAACCAGCCCTATACAGCAGCCCTCCACCACCGAAAATTACAACAAAAACCACACTGTTTTACACGCCCAAACAGCAGCAAAATCACCTTAAAACAGCAGCCCAAATCCTAAAAAACAGTAACATAAAAACTGCATAGATAATCTTAAAAATAATCACATACAATTGCACTAAGAACCCACACAAACTTGGAATAGTTCATTGAAAACGTTTAAACAGGTGGCCCGTGCAGTGAGAGCAGCAAGACAGAGGCCGAATAGGAGCAGAACGGAGTTCGAACCGCAAGCAAAACAGCAAAGCAGTGAGCTAGGACGCTGAACCAGTGAACCAGAAAAGTTGCGGAGCTTTACCCCCTTCCGATTTTCGTGAAACGCGAGTCCGAGAGACAGCTTAAAAGGTTAGACCTGAGGGTATCTTTCACACTTATTCTCATTTTATTTTCTGGTCATTATTATTTGATTATATTCTTGTATTTGTGGCATTCGTTGTGTGTATGATGTATGTTGTGGGTATTGGATGAATGGAAGAGTGTCGTCTCTTGTGGTATATAGGATGGAAACCCAGACGTAAATTCCGTAGCCGAATCCGAATGGACGGTAGTGCGGTCTGTACTTGGGACACAACTCCACGTACCACTTGAGTAAACGGCACCTTCTCTTTTTTGTGTTGCTTTTATTTATTTATTTTTCGTCATTTAAATTCTGTATGTTGCTTATCCCCGTATGATACGATCGAGTGCATGGGCTTAGTAAGTGCGATGAAAGGTCCCCTAATCGGAGGGGTTAAAATCCTTCACCACGATGCTTTGCCGCACCGATTGATGTGTGTTCGGTTGAATGCAAGACACGTTCAATCGAGCATACTTAGTTTGATATGATTGTCTTTATTTTCATATGCATAATTCAATCGAGCGCATGGGCTTAGTAAGTGTGATGTGAGATCCCCTATGGGGAGGGGCAAAAACCCCCTTTACCACGATGCTTTGCCGCGCCGGTTGATGTGTGTTCGGTTGGATACAGATACGTTCAATCAGACATACTATGTCTGATATTATTTATTTCATGTGTTGTGATGTGACGTGCATGAGCTTAGTATGTTGGTCTAAAGGTCCTCTCTTTGAGAGATCAAGAGCCCCAAAAGGCCACCTTTACGGCAGTACTTCACCGCGCCCCTTTATTTGTCGTTTATGTATTGCGTCCCATTTCATGCATCAGGTCTGTTCCCGTTCGAACGCGTTTACGAACGCAACTCGAACGCGCATGTATTTTGCCTTGTCATGCATCAGGTCTTATTTATGTTCGAACGCGTTCACAAACGCCATACGAACGAGAGCATTCTGTTTCATTTCTGTTCGAACGCGTTAACAAACGCCATACGAACGAGAGCTTTCTGTTTCATTTCTGTTCGAACGCGTTATCAAACGCCATACGAACGCGAACCTTCTGTTTACCGTTCGAACGCGTTTACGAACGCTACACGAACGCGCACCCACTGAACTGAGTCCTCTTCATTAGATTTCATGCATAGTTTTCCTAGTAGCTATCTCCACATGTTAAATGCAAATATGTTAATGTTTACATATTCAATTCATATGCTTATGTCATGATAACATTTGAGTATTATTTCTTGCGGTATATCGGATGGAAAACCAGACGTAAATTCCGTAGCCGATTCCGAATGGACGGTAGTGCGGTCTGTACTTGGGATACAATTCCACTTACCGCTTGGAAAAGTGCCCATATGTGTGCTTGTATGGTTAATATGTGTGCTTGTGTTTTCCTGAATGTGATATGCAAATAAAGTTGTATGTTCGTTGCTATCTTGATATATGAAGCATGCAATTTTAAATGTGAGATATACGTGAAATGTGTACATAAGTTTTATTTTGCATATGAGAATTTAGAAGCATGATACTCTTGGAAATAAGTGTTACTTAAGCTTGATTAAATTATTACATAAATCCTTTCATTACAAGTGACATAAGTAAGGGACCATTCCGAACCCAACGGTTTGAGGTCTCTCCCATTGCGAGGGGTGAGTGCGGCCTTAAATCTTTGTCCCGGTTCACACCGGGTGGCGACTACATGTTATTTAGTACTTCCCAACTAGGCCGCGAGCCTAGGAACGGCGTCGCCCAGGTTCTGTTGTCCACAGTCTGGCGACTCTACTGGGGATAGAAAGTTGGCCCCGAAATATTGTCTTGTAATGTTTGGATTTATGTTTTAATTAACCATGTCTATAGTGGATAAAGTGGGGTTTAATCAAGGGCACTTTGAGGGTAGGTAATGGTTTTGGTGTCTTCCTTCACTCACTACCTTTCTAGAAGGAAAAGCTGTGAGGACACCTATATGGCCATCTACTCGTAGCCTTTGTGATGGACTAATTTGGAGGACTCGTTGTTTATTCCTGACACCAAGCGATAAGAGCCTAATAGGCTTTGGGTATTTAAGTGAGCCTCGCTCAACCTCCCTCTGGGGAATCTACAACGGAAATCCATTTGACAGTCCATAACACACCATAGCTCATTGGCACGTACCTTAGTGTATAAAAAGGGATACGCTCACTTGGTCACTTGAACCCTTGAGTGGGGAGACCTAGTTGTGGGCTATCATTCGCCAGTGAGAGCCTTTGTCCATACTCTTGCAAATCCACCCATAGACTGGTTTGTATGGTTAAAGTAACAATTATTCCCTTGAGAATGTGCTTATAGACCATCCTCATTTGGATGCAGTTGGACTATTGTCAGAAATACGGGCTTGCTGGGCCATTTAAACTGGGGCAAGTTCGTACTGTATGACTATTAGGCCCAAGGCTTCTAAAATATTGATGGGCCATTATGTAAAAATTATTATGTTATGCATTATATCCCTTCTATGCTTATGTTGGGAACATCATCGTTTGGATCCATTTGGACCATTTGTCATGGGATATGGGCTTGTTGGGCCATTTAAACTGGGACAAGGATGTATTCCATGACTATTGGGCCAAAGGCGTCTAAGTGTTGGTGGCCTTGGTGCGGCCACCGTTGTTGTGCTTGTTTTCGAAATATTATCATTTGGATTTAGTTGCTCTTTGCCATAAGACATGAACTCGTTGGGCCATTTAAACTGGGACGGGTTCACCCTTATGACAGTTGTCCCAAAAGCCCTAAAATGATAATAGGCCGATTTGTTTGAGAATTTTATTTAGTGTGTTATATGTTACATGCATCTCATGCACCTCATGCATACATATATCATGTTAACACCGTCTATGTCTCAAAAAGACAACATAGATACCGTTTGGGTTAGAGAAGGGACAAGGCTCACTAAAAGAACAAGTATGAGTGAATCCGATAATGAGGTGTCCCGTATGGATCAGTTAGAGAATGGTCTCGCCAAGATCACTGAACAGTTGCAGGC
>SKCR01003890.1:0-36352 GCA_019454045.1 Zanthoxylum bungeanum | reverse complement strand
GGTTATGGCACGTTGTGCACATTGAAACACACATTGTAACATAGAGTGAAGCCCTAAAGCACATACTAAGGCACATAGCATGGCTGCCACGATGACCGTGAAGTTGAGATCAATGGAAGCCGGTGGCGGCGGCGGCGGTTGATGTTGAGATTGATGAAGATCATGAGAGTTTAGAGATGGAGATGGTGAAATTTGATCCATGGAAGAGGGATGAATAAAAGTGTTGGAAATGTGGAAGGTGAGTAAGGAAGATGAAGGGAAAATGTGGAGAAAAAAGAGATCATAGTACAAACACTAAGGAAACATGATGAGGGCCTAGTCAAGCTACTTATCTAGATAATAACAATAGCCAATATTGTGGAGTGATTTGAATGAACCAATAAGTGGAAAGAGAAAAAGAAGGTCATTATCGATATTACAGTCTGAAATTTAAAAATATTTTAAAAAGAAAAAAAAAAAGAATAAGATTACATATATTAAGATTTTCTTCTGATCATACTTATAATTAGAAGATATTAGAATTTTCTCCCGACCTTATTTATTATAGCGAGAACCTTGTACACAAAAATGAGTCCTTTTAATAAATAAGAGGAAAGAGTGGTGTTAATTTGATGATGGCCGAATTGAAATTGGTTTTGGTGGTATGTGGGGTATCAGTATGCTAACTTGATAATCCACTTTCCTTTTATTTTCATCTATCCATGCATTTTCTCTTGGATCATAAGTTGGCATAGACAAAAGAATTTTGGGAAAAAAGTATCATGGTTTCGCACAAGATTGAGTTCGTTCCACTAATAACTCCACTCCAGGGACCTATTTGATAGACAGAAAAAAGTATCCCATTTAAAAGATAATAAATTTTAGGGACCCATTACATATATATTGAAGATGGACCCATATTTTATATACCATACAAATTATAATGCGAGAAAATTATAAAATTGATATTTGGTCAAATATAAAATTAATCTAAATTTAAAAAAAAAAAAAATTTACAACTAAAAATATAATTTGACCAAATTACCTTTAATTATTAAAAAAAAAAAAAAAAAAAAGAGGAAATGGACGCCCGTCCGGGCGTCTATTTTTTAATTATATGTAATTTTTTAATATAGTGTTATTTAATTTCATTTTCATTTTATAAAAAAAAAATCATCCTAGATTTTTTATTATTTATACGACATATCACATATGTACAAATAATTAAATATTTTTAAAAATATAAATTAATTTCAAACGTTAATTTAATCAAATATATTATCTTTTATTTCCTCACAAGTCAATTTTGTAAATTTCCCAATTATAATCTTTTAAGAGAAAAACGATGGGAATCTACACACATCATCACTCTAGTTACCTTAATTACCCCATTAATTTACTCTCTATCGTTGTTATTAAAATTTTTAAGCTAAATAAGTATCATGCATGCATATATGGATAGTCAAGCATTGCATGGAAGAAAAAATCTACTATGAAATGATGGTATCATGTCATGTATATAATAATTTAATAATATATCGTTAAAATATTAAAATAATAAAAAATAATAAAATAAATAATAATTATATTTCGTACAATTTGGTTGGTGTTGCCGAAAGTTACTTTGGAGAGAGTTAGGACGAATGCTTTATGACTAACCCATATATGATGGGCACTCATCTCATAACATATCTTTAATCTTTACCAAAGTCTTTTTAAGAATCCGAACTATGGACCATTTATATTGGGAAGTTATCATCGATCCACTTTAAATTAGATGAAAATTTGAAAATATTATAATATTTTTGAATTTATCATTTTTTTTTTCCAGAGTTTCAAATGTATCATTTTCCACATTTTTGAAGTGGAAAATTGATAATTTTTACACATTTTCAAAAGGAACATGATGTATGGGAAACTATATATTTTTACAACAACGGGTGGAAAAATGATAGAGTAAAAAATATTACAATATTTTCCGATTTTTGCCAAACTTAGGGTGGACTGTATATAATTTTCTATTTATGTATTTAATAGTGAAATTGTCATCCCTATTTTTTTTTTAAAAAAAAATCATAATTAGACTTGGTTATTGTTGAATCTGGCTGCATGATGACATGCATTGCCAACCACCATTGCAAGCATCCAAACCATCTTTAGATGAAGTTTGAAAAATGAGCAAACTTACAAAATAACTTTAGATAGAAACTATTCATTTGTTGATATTTGAGCCATTGTTCTGACTATAAATTGAGAGCTCAAATCATCCTCAACAAAACGCTCCAAGTAAGAGAGCTTAAAGAATGTTTTTAGTATGTGAGGTTTTTTGTATAAGTTTTATAATACTTGTAAACTTTATTCTTATAGTAATAAATAATATTTATTTTTCCTCATAAAATACTCTTCGGTGATCAGAAAATCACAATAATTGTCTTAAATTCTTAATTTGAAACGAATAATATCAACATGAAAATTAAATTAATAGAAAATAGACGGAAGAAAAATAGGGCCCAAGTGAAAAAGAGTGGAATAATTGAATGTACAAACCACAAATTGCTGCAAAATATGCCATCATGAAAGCCACCACCACTAACATTCAATTCAAGGTCATGATATTCCACTAATAAAGAAATCTCATCTTTGAAATTCAAAAATAAACCTCTGCAATTCCATAATTAGTTATTAAAATCTAAATTCAATCATATACTACTTTTATTCTCATTTGAATAAAGTGGCCCTTGCGATAAAAATCGAACTGATGTTCATAGGGTCACATGTCCCGATTTATGTAGCCGACTCCATTTAATAAGAAAGGCTTTTATTACTAAATATGGATGAAAAACACTAGTAATATATCTACCAATATTTCTAATATCAAAATAACTGAAATTCAATATACAAAATGGAAGAAAAAGAATTATGGTCTCGGCTTCTGAGTGAGACAAGAAATAGACATCCAACACACACTCGTGAACAACAGGAAATAGTTCTTTCAGCCATGAGAGATTTTGATACTCTTCAGAAAGATGAAAAAGTCGGGACACGTGGCGCCGTAGCAGACACTAACGGAGGCAGAAAACGGACCAACTTGCTGGGATTATTTTCTTTGGAAGAATGAAAGGAAGAAAGGATCAGAATTTGAACTTGAATGGAATGTTTCAACTCAGTGGTCCTAAAATATAATTTAAAAAATGAACTACTCATCTCAATTTATGTCAATCCAAGGTCTATAGAGCCAGACCTGTTCCGCTATCAAGCTCGTGTGCTCAAATTAACCAGACAGCTGTAGCAGGCTAGGTTCAAGCCGACTCAACCCTTAAGTAGTCAGTACTGAAGATAAAATATTTACTAATGACTTGCTGAGAAGCAACGGTTTCCTATTTTTACCCTTTCATATAACATACAATCTTTAACAGAAATTGATGAAACAATGGGCAATCTTTGACAATATTGGCGATTGTGCTACATTTTGGCTATGGAAAATTAATTAGTACCAACAATCTGCTACCTCATCTTGCTCAGGCAAAGGCTGCTGTTTTGGGGGGCCTGATGTTCTTGGGTATCCTCCAAATCTTTCTTTCCCGGGTTTGGCGATGTCAACATAAATCAACCTGCCATCAAATACCTAATAAATAATGATGATATGAGTAACGAGTCTTCAAAATTCAAAAATATAGCCCCAAAAAAAGCAAGAGCAAGATGGAAGGTACCTTGTGATCCATATTCTCAAGCGCAAGAATGGCATCATCTTGACTAGTATATTGGATAAATGCATACCCTTTTGGTTTTTTTGTTATTTCATCCTTGACAAGCTTAACTGCCATAGATAGTATTGAAAGTAAACAGTCTTGGAAGCATGCACGGGAATAAGAAATGAAGAGATTCAATGAATCTATTTTTATTGAAAATAATATGTGAGAGGGAGAGAAATGACAAATACCTTCTGCTACTTCCCCAAAAGTTGAGAATTCCTTATGCAACTTACTTTCATGGGTAGTAAAAGATAAATCTGCGACCCAATATACACAATTCAAGACAAACAATTTCCTTAACAAACTCAAAATACATTCCTTGAATATCATGGAATTTTTACTCCAATATACACAATTCAAGACAAACAATTTCCTTGACAAACTCAAAATACATTCCTTGAATATCATGGAATTTTTACTCTATTTTAGCCCCCCTTTCCCCCATATAGAATAATTTTTGCTTGGTAACATAACATTAATGTATTAAATTACCAAACCAACACATCCATACACCAAATAACAAAAAATAATTATGTATAAACCGGTTACACTATTAAGTTCTAACAATGCAGTTAGGCCAAATACATCAAGTATGAATATATTGTGGGCCTTTCGGTCAAACTGTTTTTGGGGTATTTGTAAGACAAACTTATTTGGCAAAAATATTGAAACTAGAAAATCTACGGTAAAATTCTTTGCTCCCTTTCTTATAGTTTAATGTGGTATATGGACCTTTACAGAACTCAGTTCTATCTCTCAATTACCCCAACTCTCGGAAGACATTTCAAACTCAGCAAGTTGGTACCTCCCTCACTCAACTTGTCAGTTCGTATTAGTTAATCCACCCAAAATCATGTGGCAAACTCAAAAGGTAGGATTACTGTGACCAATTAAATATTCCTTCAACATCACAAGCACTTTGGTCTTGCATCCTGAAGGCATTAAAAAATTTTCGACTACAAATAATCAACAGCTCCTTATAGGCTTATACACAAATTGGCATCCCAATTCAGAAATTCAACATATGTCTCATTTTGAGTATGTTCAAGTGATTCAAGGAGTTGCTAATAATGTTCAGGACATGTATATGTTATCTCTAGTTTCTAATCAAATATTCTACTCAATATCCAATATCATTCACACATTTAGATACGGTATAATGCATAGTGTGTTAATGGCATCCTTGTTGTCTCCCTATGTCCTTCCAGCGCCTTCAACATGTGGCATGCTAGTCATTTTCACAAGAACAATGATTCCAAATGCACTTCAAATTAATCAGATAGCTTTCTCTTATCTTCTCCCCGAGCCGACCAACCTTGAATGAATCCATTTCATATTTTCCTTTTCTTGTATTCCTGCACCTTGGTGCCCTCATCCTCGCTATGTTCGATATGAACACAATGTTTACAATTATATTTATGAAACAAAAGGATTGGTTTTAACAATGGTCCAATATGTTTCTCCTTCCAATTCAACTGGTATGCCTCAATCACAGAAAAAGCAAAAGCACCCATTTAAGTTCACTTGCCCTAGTTTAAGATACAGACAGTGTGATGTCCTTTTCAAGCTCTTCCTCTTTGAGGATTCTAAATCAAAAAATGAAAACAAAATCAAGAACATGTAACAATAAGCCTTGATTATCTCTGGGTCATCTGACTCAATCACTCAGTCCTCACCATTCATCCTAAATTACTCAAGTGAATTCCACATGCTTAGTCTCAAAAAAAATCTTCTACAATCATTTCCTAAAAACCATACACTGATTATTCATCATTGAGCCGCAATAATACAATATGCTTCCCTAATTAAATAGAAGCAATATGTTAACAAAGAGCACACTACTCTTTGTTACCAAAACCATCACCAACCGGGTATTTGAGCATATGTCAAATTCTAATGAACCGTTAACATATTACAATTCAACCCCATAACTAGCCTATTCTTGGCCATTACTGTCTTATTCAGAGGTGGCCCTAGGAGAGTGAACACAGGCGGTCGACTGTACCCCAAATTTGACCCAAAATTAGGGCCCGAGAAATATGACTTATATATTTTGTATCCTTTAAAATAGGACCCCATTTTAAGAACCGACGACTCTTCTACTAACAAACCATTTGATTGTAAATATAAAGTCTCTTGAATATTAACAGCAAATTACCAAAAAAAAAAAAAAAAAAAAAAAAAACCGTTTGGAACTAAGGCATATTAACAAAAGAAAGGATCTTAAAACTAGTATAAAAAAAAAATATGAATTTTTTAAAAAATAAAAATAAAAATAAAAAAGAGAGAGAAAAGACTTTACTTCTAACCATGATTCTGCTTGCAAGTGGGTAATTAGAGAGTGATGCTCTGACAGTCAGAGTTCTGAAAGAGGGGTTCACACTATTTGTACGAGAATTTATGAACACGGCCTGCGGGTAAGAAACCGTTGCTGCCCACATACTCTCACAGTTGAACGCTGCGTTTTGGCACAGATGAGAGATATTATATGAATTTGGCGCTAACCAGTTTCCGACTGCCAGTGAAACTGAAGGTTTTTTTCATTCGGCTTCAATTAAAGAACATTGATCTACATTGTGCATTTTCGTAATTTCAGTCCTTTTTCATATGAAATGTCTTTTGTACCCTTACTTCACGTTTACACAATTATAAACCATATATTAGACCCGTTTGGTTAGGGTTCTTACCATGACCGAACCGGTTGGAACCGTAGGGTTCCAAGACAAATCCTAATCCCCAATTAATGTTTAAATCTCAATTTTGTTTATTTTCAAAAAAGTAAAAAAAAAAAAAAACCGAAGGGAACCGGAACGGTACAGTTCGGTTCCGGTTTCGGTTCCACTTAAGTGTGGAACTGAAAACCGTACGGTTCGATCCCACCTCTACCATATATGACATGTCGGTTATAAGTTTGCGCTGGGTTAACCGACAGTCATTTCGGGAAAAGAGGCCAAGAAGTTGTTCTGCCTGGGAGTGAAAATTTTCCTCTTCTTTGAGTTGCTCGATCAATCAGCAAGGTGGCGTTATTTTGATAAATGATAATATTCCAAAAATTTTGGATTTTGGATGATGCAAATTAGATATTTTCATCATATTTTCAATGACATCCCCTCATGTCTTAATAAGTTTGTTCTTTTTGCCTGCACATTCTTTAATTTCTTTGCATGTTTCAGAATCAAATAAAAGTAAATAGAAAATAAATGGATAGATCTACTTATAATCTAAATTAATCTTTGTCCAAAGACGGCTTTTAACTTCATATAATTCAACAAGTAGCCTTCAAATTTATCTTGAGAATATGAGATGAGACCATTGGACTATTAACCCCAATGAAAACTCGATAAATATATTAAAGATGAATATTGTTTTGGATAATTAAGTTTTAATTATAAAATATTAGTGCTCAAGAACAAATTTAAAACTAATTAATATGTTCCTTGTAAAAGGCAGGTATCACTGGAAATCTAATGGGAAATCCATTAGGGATACAATCAAATGACACCAAACATTGAAAGAATCATAATGTTCTTTTACTAATAATACTCATACTTACAAGGCATCATCAAGATTGGTATTGGTAAATCATATAAGCCTCAGATTCTTGACTAAACATTACAAATAATAATCTTAATAACCTAAGAAGGTCACTTCAGGTACCCCCAATAACATCCTGTTGGGCCAGCTTCCTTAACCTGCGGCCACCTCTCTTCTTTTTAGGATTAGCTTCATGAACTGAAAGTATCATAGGTTTAGTTGTAGCCTAGAAAGTAAGGACTCTTTGTTTTGTTTTGCTTTCGTGTCCGAAACGTTTTAATTAATTTTAAAAAATAGAAAAATTCTTTTGATTTTGATTTTCTTATATTTCTTTAAATCAGCCAAAGCGTGATCACATGCAGCAATGGTCTTTTCAAGAACGTCCTCTGGAAACGGCTTGTCGTTTGAAGCTGGTGCTACAATCGATACTACCGTAATCATAGGCAAAGGCAGTAACCCTACAAGATCAACTAGGGCTATGCTCAGCTCATTGCCAATTCTTTTGACTATGCGCGCGTAATCAATTGGGTTTCTGGAAATTTCAACTGGTAATTCTGACAAATGAAGTTGTGAGTCATAGCGATTTCATTGTTGGCAAAATCACGATTTTATCGGATTTCCCGTGGACCGTAGAAAAATCGAATTTTTCGATTTCAAATTTTTTTAGACTATTAAAATAAATTTTTTATTTTAATATTGAGTCCAAACACAAATTTGGAAACATCCAATTTGCCCTTGGCCGAAAATTGCTCTAAAACTACCAACTTTTACAATTTACTCATTTTAATCCTAAAGTATCAAATACACATTCAAGTGTTTCTAAAACACTACCAAAATGATTATTATATCACCAATATACTAAATTACATCCAAGAAAAGAAAAACCCAATTTTGAAATTAGGCAAAAACCCTAATTTATTCAATTAATCAAAATAAACCATAATTATAACCCGATCAAGCTATAATCTAAACTTTCTTATACAAAATGAGTCTCACCGTCATGAAAAACACTCAAGAATAATTTTAGGTATCATAGAGTGGTACAAGAACTCTAGAATGACAACTTGTTATTCTTTAACAACATTAAGTTATAATAACACTTATTACACCGAAAGGATCACTACACATGCATGCATTCATTCCAATAAAGAAAACTCATATTAAAGAGGAGGAAAAACAAACAATACATCATATGTATTCAAATAAAGTAAAGGGAAACAATTAATGGTGTATGATTTGATTTCACCAATTTTCTCTTATTTAGGGTTCCTTCTGAAGTCTTTTGTTCGTATTTAGCCACATTTTGGAATAAATTGCCATATGGCCGAAAATTGGAAAGGGGGGCGGGGGTGGGGACAAAAAAGGAAATTTTAATTCAAAACAACAAAACAAAATATTTATTCCCACTTACTCCAAACAAATGCCACATGTACCCATTAAAATAAAACACATGTTATAAAAATATGACATATACTTATATGTATATATATTTAATTAATTAATTAACCTTTAACTAATCAATTCAATTAATATAAATATATCATGTATTTCTACATTTACACTAAATGACAAAAATACATTCATGGATTACAGGTGTCAAAAACTCATATGATAATTAATTAATGTGCATCTAATCAAAATTATGTATCTAATATATATACACATCAATTTAGGAAATTACTGAAAATCCTGGCATGTGTAATTTCCGTTTAACCATTAAACGATTTACGAATAATTTATATTATTCATAATAAGTTGTCCTAGTGCTCTACGAGTCTATTTCGTTATGTGAGACTTTTTAAGTTCAGGTATATCCTTCAAGAAATCCAAATCAGTGTCCATAATTCACCCATTTATAAATTATGACAACCACAAATATTCTCGTTGAACTATACAAGTTGAGGTCTTCGCATACGTATAATCCTTATGTCATAGGCATCTAGATAATACCAGAGACATAGATATAATAATCAAATCTCATAGGGTATAATCTCGTTGACGTATAGATATGTGATGTCTCAATAACACTCATAACTCACTTTCGAGTGTACCACGACCATGGATTTGATAGGTCACAATCTCATGAAGTGGACATCATGTACACATGATTGACAGATCCTCTCTGGATACATCACCGAATATCCTAAGCATTAGTCCACACCCAATTAACAGACGGTGGTCTAACCTAAAAGGGTCAGAAATGTGACTGCCATTAAAGTGTGGATGATAACTCATATATCCATCGTGGTATCTCAAATCTAATGATCACTATACTACTCAACTCGAGAAGATTCCTATTGATGTTGGTGTATCATATATTAGGAATCTTTAGTGAGTCATTCGGTGTTCATCCGCTATGAATGTCTACACGTCTATACGAGTCTCCATAAACCTGTGGTTCACTGAGAAAAACCATCGAAATCAATATTCTGATATACGACATGTACCAGTCTTTCGAGTTTACTTACTGACCAAGAATGCAAACCTTGACTGAGAACAATTCAAGAATGATATTATTATATTATTTCTCAATGTCAGTTACGACTCTTTTACAACTACATTATAACTAAATCATTCGAAGGTCTTTTGCAGCTTTACCATATAAAAGAAAATATATCAAAGAAACTAGTACACAAGGGGCGAAACCTAACGGTTTGAGCTTGGAACACTGCCTTCAATGTCTTAGGTTCAAGCCTTGGGTAGCACCATTGTAAGAACATGTGACAGCACCAATTCACCCACGCATCCATACCGGGGTACGATGACCCTGGTATAGATGACGTGGAGTTTCCTCGGTATTCCAAAAAAATCGAAGAAACTGTAAATTTTATTCATAATAAAATATTATATATGTTGGGGCGGATGTAGAACCCCTAGGGTGGGATCAATGCCATGTCCAGCGGAAGTGGGTCTAACCCGTGGATATCAAGCATTGGTGTATTTTTAAAATATTTTAATGAAATTCCATACTCAATTACGAGTGTTTATGGCAAAACCAAAACAGAACAAATAGCCCGGGACGTGCTTGCGCAGCATTAGCAGCATGCGGCTGTGCACTTATGCGCAGCAGGTCTTTTAATAGACCTGATCACTTTGTTTTTTAATTTTCTAAAAACATTAAACATATTTTAAAATCACCCAAAATAATTTTAATTTCAAAACCAACCACAACACTTGTTGTGTAACAAACATATATAAATTATATATATATATAATATATATATATATAATATATATATATATATATATATATATATATATATATATATTTAAATCAAATTACAAACCAAAATAGAATCTCACAATGAAATGATTCATGAACAATTCTAAGTCACCCAAATGTGGTCAAGTGATTCTAGAATGGTAGCCTTAACTCCAAGCTTTTATCTAGAGTTCGAAACTCTAATTTTATATTTATGTCTAACATAAATATTTTGACCCAATTACAAGCATATTGTGTTTATACTTCTAAAACATCATAACACAATTAATTAGTCTAATTTTAACATCAAGCTATGTTATTATGTATCTAACATATAATTCATCACTATATGTCTCACTAATGAAAAACATAGCTTTTGGAGAATATCAAACTTACCTAGCAAGGTTGATTCAAAGATCAAATATACTTTTCCTTGTTGAAATATTGCGGAGAAAATCCAAAGTTAGCAAGCTTGACTCCAAGATCCAATCTTGATTCCAATGCTAGCAAACTTCACTCCAAGATCCAATCTTGATTTCTCCTAATTGAAATGTTGTAGAGATTTAACAAAGCTTCTATAAACACTTCTCTAACTTAGGCTAACTTCTCTAATTCTTGCTTGTATTTAGCTTTATCAAGCTTGATCAAAACCTTTGTTCAATCTTTCTATTTATAGCAAAACGTAGGTAATTTTTAATTAATAAAGTTCTAGTCAACTTTTATGTGGGCTTAATCTAATTTTTCCAAATATGTATAATTAGGTGTGACTAATCACCTTTGTCTACCACTTTGATTTAATCTAATGAAATCAAGACAAAATTTAATTAATGGATTAGTTACATATCTACCACTTTGATTTAATCCAATTAAATCAAGCCAAAAACACCTATAACTATATATTTGTAATTACCAAAATATCCTCAAATAGTAGAGATATTTATGAAATTACGACAAAGTCCTTGTGTAAATTTGAGATTAATCCAATTAATCTATTTAGGTCAAAGTAAATAATCAGTGTTATCCAATAACACTCAATTATCTTAGTTAATAATTATAATATCGAATATTATCTTTTATCAAAGTTAATCGGCTACCCAAGTACACAATGAGTACACTTCACATTGGGACTCTATAAGTTCAGACACGTTCGTCATATAAGCCTAGTTAATATGTACGCAATTCGACAACCTCCGAATTCACAAAGAACACGAACGACCTTTATGAACTATACAAGTCTGGGTCATCACATATGTTTATCAATCCCTCTGTCGTAGGCTATCCGAGTTGTGCTTAGGAAATATAGAATACGCTATCAAGTTTTCGAGGCGCACATCTCATGTCGACATGTCCACAATTCTTTACAACTAATGCGACCTACCCTAGGTGATCCGCTTTGGTCAAAGTCTTTAAGAATCATGACTTACTCAAATGGATACTTAAACCCCTTATGTTACACATATGGGCTGACAGATTATATCTTGATTCACACTTGATTAACGAGTGCATCGGTCCACACCCAATGAACATCTAAAGGCTAGAACATGAAAGGTTTCTGACATACATGACATCAAAGTGTGGAAGATATCACACAAAATCAATGTTATCCAATTTTCAAAGGATCACATATGCTACTCGTCTTGAGGAGATTTCTATTGATGGTGGTGTGTACTTCCAACTATTTAGATCAGACATCCGCTTGTTCGTTGGGTGTGGACTGATGCTCATGATATCCAGTTCGTATCAAGATAGAATCTGTCAGTCATGTGTACAGGGCATAGGTATCCTACATGTGTTTGCGATCTAGTAAATCCATGGCCGTGGTATAACATCGTAAACAAGTTCCGAGTGTTATTTAGATATCGTAAATTTGAAAGTCGACTATATTATACCATAAGGATTTGACGTTCTTATCTATATCCCATGTATAATATGGATAGCCTGTGACAAATGGATTATACGTATGCAATGACCTCGACTTACATAGTTTAGCGAGATTATCCATGGTCATCATAATTCATGAGTGGGTGAATTATGGACACGAAATTGGATTTCGTGATGGATAAACCTAAACTTAAAGAGTTCCACAATATGAAGTGTACTCGTTAAGAACTTGGGCAACGCGTTATGAATAATACAGATTATTCATAATACCTCATCAGATTAAATGAGTTAATTCGAATCGTTTAATCGGTTAAACGAAAACACATGCTTTTGGGAATTTTGGTCAATTAATAATTAATGTGTATTTGTATTTGATACAAAATTTGATTTGATACATATTAATTAATTGTCAAATGAGATTTTGACACATGCCATTAATATATGTATTTGTTATTTAATGTAAATAAAATACATATATAATAATAATTATAATAATTAATTATTTAGATATTTAAATGTTAAATATTTAAATAATTAAATGATATCTATATTTCATAATTATTATGTCATATGGCTAATTATTATTTATACATGTGACATGTTTTAATTAAACTTTAGGTGTGCAAATTTGATTTGCTAACATAAAGTTTAATTTTATTTAATTGAATTAAATTAGGAAATTGACTAAAATACCCCTAGAAAGTCGGTCAAGCCTTATTTAAATTAGAAAATTTTCTTTTCTTTTTCATTCAAGCAAGCTTGCCTGAAACCCATCTTCAAAAAATACTCTCCAATTTTTGTTTAATGAAACGAGGAAAAAAGTGAAGAAAAATCAAGAAAAACTTAAGGAAAGTTGAAGATTAGAAGGTAATCTTTAATATTCTTGAGTTTAAAAAATTAGTTTCTTGTTTGAATTACTAAAATGGTTCTAGGGTTTACTTACTTCTTAGAAATTGGGGCTTTTTGATTTAGAAGATGGATTTGAAGTCTTATTGCATTTGTGAAGTTGTATTGAATGATATTAGTGTAATATTTGTTCAATTTGATCATTTGATGATGTGTTTCCATTCTAGAGTGTTATGACCACTCTTGTAATGCCTAGAATTTTTCTTGGGTGCTTCATTGGTGGTGACTTGGATTGGTGTTGTGATTAATTTGATTAATGTTGAAAAAATTGGATTAAAGCATGAAAATTTGATTATTTTATTACAAAATCAGATCTGAAAAAAATGGGTTTATTGTGATGAAAATAATGTCATATGAATGTATTGGATGTGTTCTGGGTGTTGGAACAATTTCCGAAAACTATTTCGGAGTTAAAATATGCGAAAACGGTGAAAAATGGTGTTACCGGGTGGCTTTTGAACCAATCGGGTGACGGCTGCCCAAACAGTGAATTGGTCACTGTTCGGGCAGCCCATGAACTGCCCTAGTACTGTTGGGTCTGACCTGGGCAGCCCCCATGTACATTGGGTAGTCGGTTCGGTCAAAAACGTGTTTTATGTCATTTTGCGGAAAATATTTTCGTAAAAATTTCACGATGTTTCTTAACTATTTATGTCGTTATTTGATATCGAATAAATATGTTTAGGTAAAATGTGAATGAATTATTTATATTTGATATTGAATAATTTATTCGGTAATTTAAAAAAGTTTTAAAATTACAATTTCACCCGAACCGCGAGCTTCCGTTGCGCCCGCGCCAAAACCCCAACAAAAATGGTATCAGAGCAGGTCTGATCCTTCATCTATTACATTTTTCATGCTTGATATATGATATATAATCCAATTTTGATGGTTGCACATGCATGTAATTTAGATATTTCTTGACTTTTCGGTTCTACGCTAACGGCAAATGTAACAAAAATTTAATGGTGGATGTATATTTATATTTTCTGAGGTAGAATTGAATTGTTTAGAAGTTGATCTAGATTATATTCTGCATTTGATGCAGAGTAATGCTTTCTAGAGGAATATCCCCGCTTAAATAAAGCAGTAAAATTACATATATTGGATGCATGTTTCTTGGTCCGTCTTGTCAATACGGTTTATGGGTATCTTTCTATGGCTGCATCCGAGAAAGTGCCAAAACAGTGAGGGTGTAGTACTGTAGTTGATAGAATTTTATTCATGCTGGATGTATATTTGATACTAAATTCAAGTGAAAGTGGAAATCTTGAACGTGCCAAAACTGTCAGGACTACATCGGTAGCTTGAGTTTGTCATTGGCAAGTGAAGCCTTGATACGCCTCCTTGTGAACGTGCCAAAGCTGTCATAACGAGAAATAGTCAGGACCAAAATCCGGAGTCACAGTGAGTGTGATTGACAATGAGTTTTCTACCTAATGAATATACGTAAACGAGATCGTGCCAAAGCTGTGAGTCGAAATATATTCATGGGGTCCACTTCTCACTATGGAATTCGATTTAATTATTGAATTCTCATTTTCCTTTGGGGATTACGGTATTTCGTAAAGTAGTGGGAGACACTGCTGGGTTAAAAATCCATAACTAAAGCAGTGTGTAATATTTTAGAAATTACCGCTTGTTTGTTTTCTTTTATTCTATATTGATGATAGAATTTAAACTTCTTATCCACTGCATGCATATTATTTGAATATGTTTTCTGACTTTACTTATGGTTGTGAATTTCTAGAATAAGTTCTAGAATATTAGTAGACTTGGATATTGTTAGATTAGTCTAAACAATCGGGAACTGTTCTTCCGATTTTCTTAAAAAACCAGATGGTTAGCAACTTAGCTGCTAAGTCACGATAGGTAATCTAAATAGATATCTGTTTTAGGATATAATTGTCTAGAGAGAATAGTTTCTTGTGGGGTAAGAATAGTCGTGCATTAGATATGATCTAATAAAGGACAGAACAAGACTATCTGTATGATAGTTAGTATAACTTTTTGACAGTTAGTGTGTCTCTTGTATATAGTATTTATCTTTTGTAAAGGATGATTCCATAGTTGAAAGAGAAATTGATTAGAATGTCTAATCAATTTTATGCATTATAGGATAATGGCATAATGAAAACTATATTATGTACGATTAAAGATATTAATTTAATCGTAATTGTTAAGAATTGTTTTGATATGTTGTAGACCATAGGATGTATCTTGAAACATGTCATTTGTGATCTTTGAGATATTAAGAACGAGTTTCTTATTCATGGAGAATATAATCCGCAACCATTAGGGTCAGATTAGTTTTGAGTCTAATTATGACGTTAGATGGTCTACGTCATATAAAGTCAGAATAGATGCAGTGGGAGTGTCACGGTTGATTCAACTGTATTAGTGGAATTCGTTGCAACTTATGAAGTATTGACTTATGAAGTTGCATAGTGACCTTATAGATTAGAAGTTTTGATATTAGTGTTATGCTTGCGGTCGTTTGGATAATATTTGGATTTGATCCCTAAATACATAGACAACTTAGTAGCTGTAGCATAATATTGATGTCGCATCTGAGTCATATTGATGTAGAACTTGGGTTCTACAGAATATGAATGATGATGGTTAAGGGAAACAATTAGGTTTGTTAGACAGACCCAATATGTTATAGCGGGCTTACTCGTTGTTACCTAACTCTTGAGTGCTAGGTGAGCTCTTGAGGGCCATGAGTATGTGATACACATTGAGATGTGTATATGATACCGTGGTGGTCTTTTGACTTGAGATACCACAGTGGATATATGAGTTATCCTCCACACTTTGATGGCGGTCATGTCACCGATCTATTTAGATCAGACATCCGCCTGTTCGTTGGGTGTGGACTGATGCTCATGATATCCAGTGCGTATCAAGATAGAATCTGTCAGTCCTGTGTACAGGGCATATGTATCATACACGTGTTTGCGATCTAGTAACTCCATGGTCGTGGTATAACTTCGGAAACAAGTTTCAAGTGTTATTTAGAGATCGTAAATTTGAAAGTCGATTATATTATACCAAAAAGATTTGACGTTCTTATCTATATCCAAGGTATAATATGGATAGCTTGTGACAGAGGGATTATACGTATGTAATGACCTCGAATTGCATAGTTTAGCGAGATTATATGTGGTCGTCATAATTAATGAGTGGGTGAATTATGGACACGAAATTAGATTTCATGACGGATAAACATAAACTTAGAGAGTCTCACAATATGAAGTGTACTCGTTGAGCACTTGGACAACGCGTTATGAATAATACAGATTATTTATAATACTTCACCGGATTAAATGAGTTAAACGAAAATACATGCTTTTGGGAATTTTGGTCAATTAATAATTAATGTGTATTTATATTTGATACAAAATTTGATTTGATACATATTAATTAATTGTCAATTGAGATTTTGACACATGCCATTAATATATGTATTTGTTATTTAATGTAAATAAAATACATATATAATAATAATTATATTAATTAATTGTTTAGATATTTAAATGTTAAATATTTAAATAATTAAATGATATCTATATTTCATAATTGTTATGTCATATGGCTAATGATTATTGATACATGTGGCATGTTTTAATTATACTTTAGGTGTGCAAATTTGATTCGCTAACATAAAGTTTAATTTTATTTAATTGAATTAAATTAGGAAATTGACTAAAATACCCCTAGAAAGTCGGTCAAGCCTGATTAAATTAGAAAATTTTCTTTTCTTTTTCATTCAAACAAGCTTGGCTGAAATCCATCTTCAAAAATACTCTCCAATTTTTGTTTAATGAAACAAGGAAGAAAGTGAAGAAAAATCAAGAAAAGCTCAAGGAAAGTTGAAGATTAAAAGGTAATCTTTAATATTATTGAGTTTAGAAAATTAGTTTTTTGTTCTTGAATTACAAGAATGGTTCTAGGGTTTACTTAATTCTTATAAATTGGGGCTTTTTGATTTAGAAGATGAATTTGAAGGCTCATTGCACGTGTGAAGTTGTATTGAATGATATTAGTGTAATATTTGTTCAATTTGATCATTTGATGATGTGTTGCCATTCTAGAGTGTTCTGACCACTCTTTTAATGCCTAGAATTTTTCTTGGGTGCTTCATTGGTGGTGACTTGGATTGGTGTTGTGATTAATTTGATTAATGTTGAAAAAGTTGGATTAAAGCATGAAAAATTGATTATTTTGTTACAAAATCATATTTGAAAAAACTGAGTTTATTGTGATGAAAATAATGTCATATGAATGTATTGGATGTGTTTTGGGTCTTGGAACAATTTTCGGAAACTGTTTTGGAGTTGAAATATGCGAAAACGGTGAAAAACAGCGTTACCGGGTAGCTTTTGAGCCACCTGGTGACGGCTGCCCAAACAGTGAATTGGTCACTGTTCGGGCAGCTCATGAACTACCCTAGTACTATTGTGTCTGACCTGGGCAGCCCCCATGTACATTGGGTAGTCGGTTCGGTCAAAAACGCGTTTTATGTCATTTTGCGGAAAAATATTTTCGTAAAAATTTCACGATGTTTCTTAACTATTTATGTCGTTATTTGATATCGAATAAATATGTTTAGGTGAAATGTGAATGAATTATTCATATTTGGTATTGAATAATTTATTCGGTAATTTAAAAAAGTTTTAAAATTACTATTTCACCTGAACCGCGAGCTTCCTTTGCACCAGCGCCAAAACTCCAACATTTTATCGAATAACTTAGGAGGTAAGGCCATAATAAGCGGGTCTGCTATGTCGTCTAGTCCTTGAACCTTCAAGACCATTATATCTTTTCATTTAATGATCTCTCTAATCACGCGATATTTCCTTTCCACGTGCTTAGACTTGGAATGCGCCATCAGCTCCTTATCCTTAGCAATGGCTTCGCTATTATCACAGTACAATGGGATCGAATCCGCAATACTAGGCACAATGCCAAGTTTTATTATAAAATTTCTAATCCAAACAGCTTTTTTAGTATATTCTGAAGTAGCTATAAATTCCGCCTCAGTAGTGGAATAAGTTGTTAAGCCTTGTTTTGAATATCGCCAACTGACCGCATCACAATTAAGGGTAAATATGTATCCAGATGTAGACTTTCTATCATCTGGATCTCCCTGGAAGTCGGAGTCTATTTAACATTTAACTCATAGGTCATCTTCTCTATATATGATAAATTTATCCTTAGTACCCTTAAGATATTTCAGGATATGTTTCACGGCTGTCCAATGATCATTACCTAGATCAAATTGATATCGACTAGTCACACTGACGCCGAAACTGATATCAGGCCTCGCACATAGCATAACATATATTATACTTCCAATATATGAAGCATATGGCAAGTTATATTATAACTTTTTCTTCCTCTATTTGAGGTGTCATTTTCTTCGAAAGATGTATGTCGTATCAGAAATGTATATTTGTTGTATTTTTGTTGGTGAAATCGTACATTTCTAACATCTTATATACTTACGTCGATTGTGATAACCCTATAAGATTCCTAACTATATCCTGGTAGAGCCTTATACTTAGTATATAGAAAGCTTCACCCATGTCTTTCATGGAGACGTTCTTGCAAAGGTAGGCTTTCACACTTTGCATCAATCTTATATCATTTCCAATGATAAGGATGTCATCTACATACAAAACTAGGAAAACTATCATGCTCCCACTTACTTTCTTATAAACACGTGGTTCTTTCTCGTTCTTGAAGAATCCAGATAATCTAATTAGCTCATCAAAATGACGATTCCTGCTTCATGATGCTTGTTTAAATCCATAAATAGACTTTTGGAGCTTACCAACCAAGTTTGAAGTCTCACTTGATACGAAACCCTATGGTTATTCTATATAGATATCCTCTTCAAGGAATCCATTTAGGAAAGCGGTTTTCACATATATCTTCCATATCTCATAATCATGATATACAACAATGGCTAAAAGAATCCTAATGGATTTTAGCATGCCTACTGGTGAAAAAGTTTCCTCATAGTCAATCACAAGATGTTGAGTGTAACATTTCGCTACCATTCAGGCCTTAAAGGTTTCTACCTTTCCATCGGGCCCTCGCTTCCTTTTGTAAACCCATTTACAACCAATAAGTTTAACGCCTTTAGGAAGTTTAACTAAGTCCCAGACTTGATTTTCATGCATAGAATCCATCTCGGACTTCATGGCTTCCTGCCATTTTCCCGAATCGATATCCAATATCTCTTCTGTATACATAGTCGGATTTATTTCCTCCAATAGGAGAACATCAAGACTCTCATCAGATGTTAAAAACAATCTCTTATGAGGTTTTATATTCTATTCGACTTACATAGAACTTGTGTTGTAGATCCTTCACCTAGTTGGATCTCTGGTTCCATATCAGGTTCCTTACTGTTAGGATCAAACTCATTAAGTTCAATCTTTCTACAATTCCCACTATTTCTCAAAAATTCATTTTCAAGAAAAGTGGTAAAACGAACAACAAATATATTTCGTTGCTCAGAATCATAACATTGATATCCTAAAGAGTTTTCAAGATATCCAACAAACCTATATTTATACCCTCTGGGTGCTACTTTATCCCGATGTGAACTCTTACATATGCAGGACAACCCCAAATCTTTAAATATCTAAGACTTTGATTTCTACCGAACCATAACTGATAGATTGTCGTAGAAATAGCTTTCGATGGAACCATTTTAAGTACATGGATAACGGTAAGTAAAGTGTAACCTCAAAGGTAATATGGGAGATATGTATAGCTCATCATGAATCGCACAATATCCAATAAAGTATGATTTGTTCGCTCAGACACACCATTATGTTGAGGTGTTCTTGGTGGGCTATATTGAGTAAGAATTTCATTCTCCCTTAAATAACTTCTGAATTCTTCACTCATGTATTCACCGCCTCGATCTGATCGAAGACACTTGATAAATTTAGCGGTTTATTTTTCTACTTCGTTTCGGAATATTTTGAGCTTGTCAAATATTTCTAGTTTATGTCTCATCAAATAAACATATCCATATCTTGACTTATCATATGTCATAATTCAGTATTATTTAATTCAGATCTCTTATTTGTATTTTCCTCTACGTTAAAGACGATTCTATATGTTTCTAAAACATAGTGACCGTTAGATAAAGAACATTTACATTTCAAATTTTTGTCTTTATCATAAAAACATAAAGTTTCATCCTTAGTGTTTATTTTATATCATTCTTTATCTAATTCGGTAGTGATATTATTTGTCTGATAATGGAGGGTACATAATAACAGTCATGTAAATCTAATTTCTATCCATTTGGGAGATCTATAACAATTGTTCCTATGGTCTTGATATCCAATGTCTCGCCATTGCCAACTCTAAGCTGGATCTCCCATTTATTTAACATTCTTTTAAACCTCATGACCTGTATGGAGTTGCAAATATGAGTAGGATTGCGGTGTCCAACACTCATCCACTATTTGCATCTAAGGCTAATGAGATGTCAATAAAATGAAAAATACAAAGCGTACTTGAGGGTCTTGCTTTCCTTTCAGTTCCGAACAGTCATTCTTCCAGTGTCCAGATTTCTTGCAATGTAGACATTCATCACGAGCTATTTGCGGTCTTGCACCTTTGAGCTTCTTGGAGTTTTTCTTTGAAATTTTTTCTTCCCCATTTTGATTTTTTTTGACTTCCCAGAAGCCTTTGAAGAGCCAGCTCCACCATGTAGGTACAAAGTGGGATTGTCTTTCCTCAAATCATGCTCCGTCGTGCGTAACATGTTATGGAGTTCTTCATAGATGGCTTGCATCGAATGCATGTAGAAGTTTAACACAAAGCCAGCATAAGTACCAGACAAATAAGACAAAATCAAATTATAGCCTAACCGTTCATCAATCACAATGCCCTGTCATTCCAAATTTTGGACCTGGTCGATCTTGTTCAAAACATGAATGCTGACAGCTCCTCTATCCTTGAATGTAGCATGGAATAATTCCTTAGACCTCTGATAAATCTCGATTTCTTAATTTTCCTCGAATAACTCCTTGAGTGTTCTCATAATGCTCCAAGCATCTGGTGCCTCTATGTACTGTCTAAGCAAATCTGGAACCATCGATCCTAAAATGTAAGATTTCACCTTAAGGTTATCATCCTTCCGTTTTTCAAAAATTTCTCGCTCTTTAGGAGTGGAGCCATGATCGATTTCAACAAGAAATAGATTGATAGTTACATAACTTAATTTTTCGAACTCCAAGACAATACATATGTTTATTTCCCATTCGAAATAGTTTTTGACTCCTTTCAGTTTATTAGAATCCAAAAGTCGCATCAATGGATTTGCATAAGCCATTTACAAGATAACATTTTAAACAGTACTAGAATAATTTTCATTTACAAATAATACACTAATTGATTATGGAATTTAAATCTATTAGCGCCATCCCACTACTTTACGTAATTTCGTAATCTCTTTTAACGGAAAAATAAAAATTTGACTATCAAAATTTCATAGTGGGAAGTGGATCTCATGATATTTACTCCAGCCCCACACTATCGACGGTCTTAGCCTTTATAAACTCATTAGGAAGACCTCCTAGGTCAATCACATTTATGTGACTCCTAGTTTGGTCCTGAACCATTTATTATCCTCACACTATCGACGGTCTTGGATAAAGACGTATTCCAAATGTATACTGTAAGAAACGCTTTCCTAGAGCATCGGAAACATCTTAGGCACCCGGATCAGACTTGAAAAATTTTCTAGTCTTCCTCTCCTTTTGACGAATGGAACCAGCAGGTATATTGAAATTTTGCTTCTGTTTTTGACAAAATTTCAGCCCTGAAATAGCCCCCGAATAGCAGCTCAAAACCAGACTGTTTTAGCACCCGATTCACGCCCAACGCACTGTAGAAACAGCCCCTGAAATGCGTGGACAGCAGCTGTGTTTTGGTTCTGATTTTTCTCTTGAAAACATCACAAAATATTCCCCAAAATTTTTGGATTAAAACGAAACCAAACGAAGTTTCGTTTCACCAAGAAATGGGCGGCAATTAGCAAAAATAAAGCTCAATGTCGTGTACAATAAGAAATAGATGAAGAAGATGATTTGTTCAACACCACAAAGTCTTCTGAACTATATCTCATTACAAACGGAAGCTTGTGTGGGCAAGACTCACAAAATCAATCCCTAAACGTTTTAGAGATATGAACACACTTGTATATTTTGATTTTATTTTTCTTCTTTTCTTAGTTAAGCTTTTCTCAACTTTTGAGAGAATAAGGAAGAAGAAGAAAGATGGCTAGGATTAGAATGAGAGTTGTGTCCAAAAAGAAAAATAATTTTCCTTTTATACTTAGGGTTTTAATTTTTACAAAATAAAACAAACCCTTCCCCTTTAACCCTATCAAAAAATCGGCCAAGGATATATTTGCCTCTTTAAGTTTTTGTAACATAAATCAAGAATTGATTTTCATCATCATGACAAAAATAAATTACAAAATTAAAGATATAATAGCATTTTCAAATTCATAACTTCCAAAGATATCAATAGGCTTTCCAAAAAACACTTTTGGAATCTCAAAATAATATCCTTATTTATTAAATCATATATCTAATATAATTAATAATTTGTAATTAATAATTATCAAATAATTATTAATAAGACCATATGTTAAACTTTAACATAAAGTTCCAAGTGTGACATAATAATATTATTAATAAAATTAATAATATTTATACATATGTGAGTATATAATTGGACTATCCAATTATACTAAATCCGCTATAGTAAATCGAGCTAGCACGGGGACCAAATGGACCTACGGTTCCGAGCTCCAATAATCTCGAAATATTAATTAATCTATTAATTAAATATTCTGAATTATTAACTCCGGGTTATTCCACTAAAAACCCGAAGTTGCAATTTCGTTGCCGCAGATGATATATTAAGTCGAACCAAGTCGGTGTCCATTGATATAGTCACTACATATAGATTAAGCCTTCACGAGTATCTCGTAATTAGAGCCGGGTCATAATATCTGTTATACCTCTCTAATTATTTTTACCTTAAGTATCGTTGATTCTTTAATGAATGATTTATTCATAACGATTATGAATTTTAATCTTTCTATTCGTAATAGAAAGACTTGAGCGCTCAAATCGTTCAAACACCGAATCAACCCTTAAGAAAGATACTCATCTACTTCTCACAAGAAGTTGTGAACTCCATATCTATGTAAAACGTTCTCAGCTACACAACAGACCATGCCCCCAAAGTACGTAACTATTGGTCGGGACTGCTGCACCAACCTCACCTTTGTAAATCAAAGGACATAGCCTGTCATGCAGAAGTTCGTAGTACACTCAGGATTAAGATCAATACATATATGACCATCTAGTAGATCGAAATGACTTTCTTTGTTTAACGGATATTAAAAGAATGTCATTTCCATCTGGGCCCAGTCCTATATGATCGCATCATACAATGTGCCATCATTCTCATGTCTCTACATGGACAATCCCGGACCAAGGTCGCCATACAAATATAGAATGGACTGCAGCTATAGATAAACCACAAACAAAGTACCTATTTTGTTTGCTCTCTATGGACTATTTAAGATTACTAACTTCAGACTTAAATCTTCTTGTGTATGACACTCATACACTAAGTCCGAAGGCACATAAGTAATATAGGGTATTCAAGATAATTTATAATATGAGAAAATTAAACAAACACTTTGATAAATGAACAATGCATCATTTTATTTCAAAACACATAAAATTATTTACATCATATGTAGCTCTAGGGCATACATCCCAATATATACATGTCAATGTGTACTAATGAGTTTTCCTATGTACACTCTCACAATAATGATGGTATTGGGTGACTGTGTTAACTCAACACGCTACATCTAATGTTTTACCGAAGCGACCTAAGTTCCTAGCATAGGTGTATTTTAAAATATTTTATGTAAAACGACATTCTGTTTTGAGTCCGTGGGATAAAACGGGGACCAAAAAAGAGTCGAAAACTTCGGAATGGAGAAAATGAAGTTTTAGTGTTGATCATCGCTGCGCATCGGGACGCGGAAGCTTAGACATCGAGACGCCCCAAAGTACGAGAGCAACTGCGAGAGCTGAACCTCTTGACATTGCAATGTTGAAGGGTTGGCGTCGCGACGCTCCTAGGTCTGAAACTCGGTGTCGCGACGCTAGAAGGTCAGAGTCACGACGCTACCCAAGGAAGTGAGCATTTTTCAACTTCAAACCAATACTAAACACTTTCAATTTTCTCCTAATACTTCAATACACCTAAAATCCAATTTTAGCATCATAACCATCATCAACACATGTTATACAACTAACATACATGTATTCTAAATTCAAAACACAAACCAATTTATAATCCCACTATGAAATATCTCATGAACAATTCTAGTTCACCCAAAAGTGGTTAAGTGATTGTAGAATGGTAGCCTTAACTCTAGCTTTAATATAGAGTTAAAAACTCTTATTAATTGTTTCATGTCCAACATAAACATATTTGTCCTAATTACAAACATATTGTGTTTATACTTCCAAAGCATCCTAACACAATTCATTAGCCTTACTTCAACTTTAAGTTATGTAATCATGCATCCAAAACATAATTCATCACTACATGTCTCACTAATGAAAACTCACTAATGAAGAACCTAGCTTAAAAGAAGTTCAAACTTACCTAGTAAGGTTGATGCAAAGATCCAATCTCATTCTATTTGTTGAATGGTTGGAGAACTTCCAAGGTTTGCAAACTTGACTCTAATATCCAATCTTGATTCCAATGTTAGCAAGTTTCACTCCAAGATCCAATCTCTATTTCTCCTAGATGAAATGTTGTAGAGATCTTCCAAAGTTTCTCTAAACACTTCTCTAACTTAGGCTAATTTCTACAAGAATTACTTGTATTTAGCTTTCACAAGCTTAATTAAAACCTTGCTCAAGCTTGTTATTTATAGCAAAACTTAGATAATTTTTAATTAATAAAAGTTCTAATAAACTTTTATATGGGCTTAATCTAATTTGTCCAAATATGTATAATTAGGTGTGACTAATCACCTTTGTCTACCACTTTGATTTAATCCAATTAAATCAAGACAAAGTTTAATTAATGGATTAGTTACATGTCTACCACTTTGATTTAATCCAATTAAATCAAGCCAAAAATACCTATAATTACATATTTACAATTACCAAAATATACTCAAATGATAGAGATATTTATGAAATTACGATAAAATCCTTGTGTAAATTTTGGATTAATCCAATTAATTTAATTAGGTCAAAGTAAATAATCAATGTTATCCAATAACACTCAAGTATCATAGTTGAAAATTATAATATCGAATATTATCTTTTATCAAAATTAATCGGCTACCCAAGTGCTCAACAAGTACACTTCATATTGTGGAAGTCTCTAAGTTCAGACAAGTTCGTCATATAAGTCTAGTAATATGTACGCAATTTGGTCACCTCCGAATTCGCGAAGAACACGAACGATCTTTCTGAACTATACAAGTCGAGGTCATCACATATGTTTATCAATCCCTCCGTCAAAGGCTATCCGAGTTGTGCTTAGGATACATAGAATACACCGTCAAGTTTTCGAGGCGCACATTTCATGTCGACATGTCCACGATTCATTACAACTAATGAGATTCACTCTAGGTGATCGACTTTGGCCAAAGTCTTTAAGAATCATGACTTACTCAAATGGATACCTAAACCCTTTTACGGTACACATATGGGCCGACGGATCCTATCTTGATTCGCACTTGATTAACGAGTGTATCAGTTCACACCCAACGAACATCTAAAAGCCAGACCATGAAAGGTTTATGACATAAATGGAATCAAAGTGTGGATGATTTCACACAAAATCAATGTTATCCTATAGTCAAAAGATCACATATGCTACTTGACTCGAGGAGATTCCTATAGACGGTGGTGTGCACTTCCAACTATTAGGGTTCACCTGTGAGACATTTAGTATTCGGTCAAACTAATACCCACACGTCTATACGAGCTTCCAAACTTATGGTATATCGGGTTAAACCATTGGAACTCAAATTCCAATATACAAGATGTGCTAGTCTTCTGGTTATAAGAATTCGACTGTATTGTAAAACCAACGACTATGAATATTTACTTTAAGAATAGTTTATAATAGTAATATTTATCCCAATATCGGACCCCCTAGTGTCCAGTATTACTACAAGACTATTCAAAGGTTGATGTCATTCTTAGCATATTTATACATAAATCTAATATGCATAATTACAATATCATTAATAACGTATGAAATTAAAATTTAGTTATTTTATTAATAAATAATAAAATGTACAATATATTATTCGGATTGACGCTCCAAGCACCAACTCAAACAGTAGTAAGAACTCATTCATCTCCGTATTGACAAGACATACCTTCCTATAATGCTCCAACATTATTAATACTATTAATTAAATAAAGTAATCACCTAATCATGAGAGATTTATGAAAATCAAGTCATTAACATGCTTGGGTCAAAATTAAAATTTTAATTTAAAAACATGCAATGTATTTCTAATATGACTTATGCATGATTAAATTAAAATTACTATGGAATAGATTCCAAACACATGTTGTGTGGTTAAGAACTACTCTGATACCATTCTATTGGGGTGGATGTGAAACTCATAGGGTCGGATCGGTGCCCCGTACAGCGAAATTGGGTTTAACACGTGGATATCAAGCATGTGTGTATTTTTAAAATATTTTAATGAAATACCATATTACATTACGAGTATTAAGGGAAAAATCGGAGTCCGGAAAAATCGAAACGAGAGAAATCTGGAAAGGACGCACATCACCCGGGATGTGCGTGCATATGCCCGTGCGCAGCAGGTCTTTTAACAGACCTGATCATCTTTTTTTTTTTATTTTTCTAAAAACCTTAAACACCTTTTAAAATCACCTAAAATAATTTTAATTTCAAAACAACCACAAAACTTGTTGTATAACAAACATATATATATATATTACAAAAAAAAAAACTAAAATAGAATCCCACAATAAAATGACTCATGAACAATTCTAGGTCACCCAAAGGTGGTCAAGTGATTCTAGAATGGTAACCTTAGCTCCAAGTCATTATCTAGAGTTCCAAACTCTAATTTTATGTCTATGTATAACATAAACATTTTGACTTAATTACAATCATATTGTGTTTATACTTCAAAAGCATCATAACATAATTAATTAGCCTAATTTCAACATCAAGCTATGTTATTATGTATATCATACATAATCCATCACTATATGTCTCACTAATGAAAACTCACTAATGAAAAATATAGTTTTTGGAAAAGATCAAACTTACCAAGCAAGGTTGATTCAAAGATCCAATCTATTACTCATTGTTGAAATATTGTGGAGAAAATCCAAAGTTAGCAAGTTTGACTCCAACATCAAATCTTGATTCTAATGCTAGCAAGCTACACTCCAAGATCCAATCTTGATTTCTCCTAATTGAAATGTTGTAGAGATCTCACAAAGTTTTTCTAAACACTTCTCTAACTTATGCCAATTTCTCTAATTCTTGCTTGTATTTAGCTTTCTCAAGCTTGATTAAAATATTTGCTCAAACTTGCTATTTATAGCAAAACTTAGGTAATTTTTATTTAATAAAAGTTCTAATCAACTTTTATGTGGGCTTAATCTAATTTGTCCAAATATGTATAATTATGTGTGATTAATCACATTTGTCCACCACTTTGATTTAATCCAATTAAATCAAGACAAAGTTTAATTAATGGATTAGTTACATGTCTATCACTTTGATTTAATCCAATTAAATCAAGTCAAATACACATATAATTACATATTTACAATTACCAAAATATCCTCAAATGGTAGATATATTTATGAAATTATGATTAAGCCCTTGTGTAATTTTGAATTAATCCAATTAGGTTAAATTAAATAATCAATGTTATCTGATAACACTTAATTATCTTACTTGATAATTATAACATCGAATGTTATTTATTATAAAAAATTATCGGTTACCCAAGTGCTCAACGAGTACACTTCATATTGTGATTTTCTCTAAGTTCAAACACGTTCATCATATAAACCTAGCTAATATGTACACAATTCGACCACCTCCAAATTCGCGAAGAATACGAACGACCTTTCTGAACTATACAAGTCGAGGTCATCACATATGTTTAACAATCCATCTGTCGTAGGTTATCCAAGTTGTGATTAGGAAACATAAAATACACAGTCAAGTTTCTGAGGCGCACATCTCATGTTGACATGTCCACGATTCTTTACAACTAATGCGATCCACCCTAGGTGATCAGCTTTGGCCAAAATCTTTAAGAATCGTGACTTAATCACATGGATACCTAAGGTCCTAAACCCTTTATGGTACAAATACGGGCCGATCATATCTTGATACGCACTTGATTAATGAGTGCATAGATCCACACCCAACGAACATCTAGAGGCCAGACCACGAAAAATTCCTGACATACCTAACATCAAAGTATGGAGGATCTCACCCAAAATCAATGTTATCTTATAGTCAAAGGATACATATGCTACTCGACTCGAGGAGATTCCTATTGATGGTGGTGTGTACTTCTAACTATTATATAACATCCCCGATCTGGGAGATGCTACCAGTAGGGGATAGATCGTATTAACCCCATAAGCCTCAAACTCGAATATCTGATATTCAATTTCTGATACTCTTTTCTCTAATATATATGTATAATAAGCATGTGACTGTAGCCTAAACTCAACAACTTATTATGCAAACTCAACTCCAAAAATTGGATACATAAAACATGTGTCTTTACAATGATTATAACATGAATAGAAACTGATACATGATTTCTATTTTGACTCTGACTGGACTCTTATACTCTATGACTCTGGATTGGTAGACTCCAAACCCTAGTGACTGTATAGACTCCAAACCCTAGTGACTGCATAGACTCCAAACCCTAGTGACTGCATCAGTATCCGTCCTTCCGAGCTCGTCCTCCAAGAATACCTGCAAGAACATAAAACTGGGAGTTGGGGGGGTTAGATCGTCGTATAACCTAAGTGAGTAGACTATAAAACTGAAACACTCAAATCAAAACGTTAGGTTTCAAAACTAAAATTTCAGAAATCACTTAAAAATGAAATCTCTTTTATGAAAACTTCATCTGAAATTTCTTTAATAAAACCGATCTTTCTGAAAACTGCTTTTGATACTCTGATTTTCGAATACTTTCTAAAATCAGTTTTCTTGAAAACTGAGTTCTGAAAGTCTGAAAACTGTGTGCTGCTTTGTATCTGAAAAACCTTGACCTATGAGGGCATTATGTATCGCCGTCCCCTCATACACCTAACTATAGCCAACAGTGCAAATCCATGACTTTGGGGCGTTACGTATCGTCGTCCCCCAAAACATGTCACTAATGTCTCCGAAACTGGTGGTCTTGGGCGTTACGTATCGCCGTCCCCCAAGTCACAAACTAGAACTGGGGGTGCTGATCTATGCTACCACCCAAGCTCCGAAACTAGGGTCTAGGGGCGTTACCTATCACTGTCCCCCTAGCCCTACTATAGGATCTGAGGACGTTACGTATTGCCGTCCCCTCAGTCCTCTACATGTGCACATGTTTCTGTCTGTCAATTCCAACTGTGTCAAGTTACATACTGGGGGTGAGTTTTTTCCCTCATGCCCCGAAAATCATAAAAACTCATACTTTGAATCTCAAAATTGTACAAAATGTTTTCTGGAAAAATAGTTCCTTTCTCAAATATAATTTTGCATGAAGTAATTATAAAGAAAATCCTCTAACGCCGTAAATCGTGAAAATATAAGTCTGAAAAAATAATAACGAAATAAAAATTAGTTTAAGGAAAAGTGTCCACTCACTATTTTGGAATCTAGCTGGCATTCACTTGCTGAGAAAAATTTATGGTTCCTGTGATGACCCTAAAATCGTCAACTTGGTTAGAAAATGGCTAGGGAACATATTATTCTTATATTTCCCACTTAAGCTCTTACTTAATATTTCAAGGCATAATATTCTTATATCACAGTGTACTGTGTATTCTCAAACTGATACGAGACCTTAAGGGTGGCCTCTAACATATTAGGGTAGAACTGGGATGGTTTAAATCAGTTTTAGGAAAATTTTGACCTCGCGTCGCGACGCAAGGTGTTGCGCATCGCGACGCGTACATCGCAGAAATAAATCTCAGTTTTCATCATGCGTCGCGTTGCGACGCGAACTTGATTTTCCAGGTTCTACTCTGGCTATTCACTGGTTTTCTTAGCCAAAAACATCCTGAATGTTTCCATATCACTTCCAATACACAATCAAACAAATCACATCAATTTCACACATACAAAACTACCAAGTTAACATCATTAACTACTCACTCATTTAATCACAATCCACTATTCTTAAATTAAACTTTAAACTTTTCCAACTCAAACACTTACTCCATAACTCATTCCTTTATTAATTAACCACTTAATATGAAACACATAACTTTATCATAGATCAATTTCACACATTATATTTCAAATTTAATCTTCTAATCTCATATTCCTTACTTATCTCAAGACTTAAGGTTTCTTATAAAAATGGAGTAACACACAACAATCAATCCCCAAGTTTATATCCCCATCAATTGGAACCTCAAACATATTATTATCATCATTATGTCATTCATACTACTAAAATCAAAGATTCAAGATTTGGGTCAATCATATGCTTACCTTAATCTACTTGATTTCTTCATATTCCACAATCCTCCATTGTTGTTTGTCTTCTTCCTTGTTTCTCTTTTTCTTCTTCTTCTTCTTTTTCTTTCTTTCTTCTTCTTCTCCTTCTTCACTTCCCTCTCATTCTCTCACGACCACACTTATTCTTTCTCTCTCACGACATTTCTTCTTCTTTTTTTCCAAAATTTGAGATTAGTGAATAGTTAACTCTTTATATAGTGGAGGGTTGTATGATATTTAGAAAGTTGGAGAAGAGTGTAGAAACTTGGAGAAAAATTGAGATTTTTGCATTTGGGTCCGAAGTTATTATTCATCAGGATTTTGACTTGTATTTTTGACCTATTGTGGTCCGAATTTGGAAATATATTCAACGCAAAAGTTGTAGATCTCGATCTCAGATTTCCGAAAATATAAAATGCATAAAAATCGGAGTTCATATGCAAAAGTTATGCCCCGAATATCATGGGCTGTCCAAAGGGAACTCTGTACAGTCTCGTTCCGGGACTTCGAGAAATTTATTGATTGTCCCCAAAGTCGCTCCATGAGTATATTTGAGTCTCAAAATAAATTATTTTATGTGTCTTCGTCCCATACGTAATAGTACCACTGTATGCAGTAGTAAAAACTACTGGTCGTTACATATTAGGAATCACCTATGAGTCATTCAGTATTCGCTTCAACGAATACCCACATGTCTATACGAGCTTCCGAATTTCATGGTACATCGGGTTAAACTATTGGAACTCAAATTCTAATATACGACATGTGCTAGTTTTATAGGTTATAGGAATTCGAACATATTACAAAACTAACGACTAAGAATATTTACTTTAAGAATAGTTTATAATAATAATAATATTATCCTAATATCGGACCACCTAGTGTCCAGTATTACTACAAGACTATTCTAAGGTCGATGTCATTCTTAGCATATTTATACATTAATCTAATATGCAAAATGACATTTCTATTAAGAAGGTTTGAAATGAAAATGTAGCTATTTTATTAATAAATAATAAAATATACAATACATTATTCGGATTGGCGCTCCAAGCACCAACTCCAACAATATATACATGTATTTATAAGGAAAATAAATGAGAAATTTGCACACTGAGCACCAACACTAACAATTTCTCTCATTTGCTCTAGTGTCAATTTCGATTGTATCTCATATTCATTTCCTCTACATGCTTATCAAATAACTTATGAGGAATGACCTTGATAAGTAGGTATGTTACGTTGTCCTCACTCTGTATCTTACATATGACAACATCTCCACACGACACAATCTCTCAAATTGTATGGTACTTCCATTCCACATGCTTCGACTTTTGATGTGCCATAGGTTCATTTGATTGCGTAACAACTCCGGTATTATAAGAGTGCAAATGAATCAGGTTCACAATGCTTGGGGAAACTCCCAATTCTGCGATAAATTTTCTAATTCAAACAACTTCTTTTGCAGCTCATGATGAACACTAAAAAATCTAAATTTATTAAAAGGAAATTTAATCATTTTACACTTGTAGTATCTGTAGGACACATAAATCGGCGATGATGTTCCAGTCTCGCGGCGCAGTCGGGAGTACGGAGTAGCCCATGGGGGAATTAAAGCGGAGAAATAACATGGAGTCGCCACCCGGTGTGAACCGGGAAAATGATTTAAGGCCGCACTCACCCCTCGCAATGGAAGACCTCAAACCGTTGGGTTCGGAATGGTCCCTTACTTCTGCCACTTGTAATGATATGATTTGTGCAATAATCTAACCAAACCTAAGCAACATATATTTCCAAGGATAATCTATTCCTAAGTTCACATGTATAAAATAAATCATCATAACGGCAAACATACGATATCACACAATAATCTCATGAACATGTTGAATCATCAAACACGAAAAATAAATAACAACCTAAACATAAACGTAAATTGAACACCTATTGCGAAAGAAGATAACCAAATCATGCATAGAGGAATAACATACTAATGGCTAAGTCATTCTTAAGAAACAAGTAACATCCTAACGACCTAATCATGCTTTAAGAAACAAGTAACATACTAACGACCTAATCATGCTTGAACACAATCTCACGAACACATAAAATAGATAAATCCGGGAATACAAATAGATGACAATAGTAAAAGTGTTAATAATGGAATGATATGATTAATTACATAATGCAAGAGAAATCACCCAAGAAGCAATCATGCATGAAATGTGATGAAAAGGACTCGTGTAGCGTTTAAAAACGCGTTCGAACGGTAAACAGAAGGTTCGCGTTCGTATAGCATTCGAGAACGTGTTCGAACGGGATAAGACCTGATGCATGATAAAAACAAAACGCATGCGCGTTCGAGTAGCGTTCGTAAACGCGTTCGAACGGACTGAGACAGAATGCATACGTTCGTGTAGCGTTCGGAAACGCGTTCGAACGAGATTACTAAAATGGCATCTAAAACAACACAAACACATGCATGGATTGAACAAATACACAATGTAGGACCTCGTGTGCCCAATTGAACACGTCTCACATTCAATCGAGTGAACCTCGTCCGGCGCGGAAAACATCGTGGTAAAGGTAGCCTTTAGGCATTTCCCTCGAATTGAGGACCTTTAATCCACCCTAGTTAGCCCATGCGCACTAGAATGCAATGCATGCGTAAATAAAACAATGATATGCAAATGGTAAATGACATAATAAAAAGCGCGGCAAAACATCATGGTAAAGGTAGCCTTAGGTGTTTCCCTCGAATAGAGGACCTTTAATCCACCCTAGTTAGCCCATGCGCATTGTATTACAATGCATACAAATGAATGAGACAATAATGTGGAACTCCGTATATCCGATTAAACATATCTCACATTCAATCAAACATACTTCGTCCGGCGCGGCAAAACATCGTGGTAAAGGTAGCCTTTAGGCATTTCCCTCGAATAGAGGACCTTTAATCCACCTTAGCTAGCCCATGCGCATTATATTATAATGCATATAAAATAAAGACAACAATATAGGACTTCGTATACTCGATTGAACATATCTCACATTCAACCAAACATACTTCGTCTGGCGCGACAAAGTATTGTCATAAAGGTAGCCTTTTAGACTTTTCTTCCCTCAAATAGAGAACCTTTAGACCAACATACTAAGCCCATGCGCACTATATCATCAATACACAAGCAAGTAACGTGCGGAAAGTAAAAGACGGAATATAAAATGTGAATAATAAACAAACAAGATAAAATAAAGATGTGTCGTTTGCTCAAGTTGTACGTGGAGTTGTTTCCCAAGTACAGACCGCACTACCGTCCATTCGGATTCGACAACGAAATTTACGTCTGGGTTTCCATCCTAAATACCACAAGAGACGACATATTTTCCCATCCATTCAAAGGCCACAACATGCATCCACAAGCGACTCTCATGCGAAGAAAATAAATAAAAAATTTAAAAGATGAATGAAAATAAATAAGAAAAGTGCCCTCAGGTCTAACCTTTTAAATCGTCTCTTGGAAGTACGGTACACGGTCGTCGAAAGGGTTCATGCTCCGCAACTTCTTCGGTTCACTGGTTCAATGTTTTCCCTCGCTGTTTCGCTGTTTGGGCCTCTGTTTTCGCTCCATTTCGCTGCTTTTTTGCTGATGTTTTAAGGGTATTTTCTTGTCACTGTTTTGGGTTAATTTGGGGACTGTTTTGGGCAGTTTTTAGGTGCAGTTCGGGGGTGTTTTGTGGTAGTTTTCAGGGGCTGTTCTGGGCAGGTTACTGGACTTTATGCGTGGCTGTGTTGGTTTCTGTTTGAAGGTAGTTAAGGCGTGATGAAGTGGCTGTTTTATGGGTGTTATGTGCGTTGGTCAGAGGGGTGTTAGGTGTCTTTGTGTGTGAAGTTTGAGGGTTTGCGTGAGTCTCTTTGCTGGGGGTTTGGGCAGTTCATTATTTATGTGTGCATGGTTTGTATTTTTTGTTGTTCGCTAGTAGAAGGCTGCTAGGGTTTTGTTTTGGGTTGAAGCCGAGAAGAGAGAGTCTTGCTGGTCGATGATGTGAATGGTTTACGTGTCTGGCTCGTGGCTATTTGCGTGAGGGGGAGGACATGAAGAAGATTAGGGTTAAAGTGGGTGCTGTGCGTGTTAAGGATGAGGGGCAGTGAGTGGAGTTGGCGAGATTTGGCTGAGTGTGACGGTTGAGAGCTGATTGAAAGGTTTGGTTTAGTCGATTAAGTGATGATTGAAGGGTTTCCGTGGCTAGTGATGAAGATGAAGAGAGAGGTTATTATGTTTTTTTTTTTGTTTGTGAATTGCCGTGAACATTAGCTAGCTAGGGGTTCTAAGTGTTGAGTTTGTGCCTCTTTTTATAATGGTATCATAGGGTTAGGGTTGTGCATGAATTTTAAAAAGGAAACAAATCAAGTAATTGTGTGTGTGTTTTAATTAATTTTAAAAGGGAAATAAATTATGTAATTTTGGTGGGGAATATCTTTAAATTTGGTGAGTAAATTATTTAATTGAATTTAGATCTTTGGTAATTAGGAAGGTGAATTATTTAATTTTGGAATGAGATTTGTTTTGATTTAATTTAATTTGATTTGATTTAATTTAATTTAATTTAATTTGTGACATGTATTTTAAATATTTTTAATTATTTTTGGATGTGATTTAATGGGCTTGGGCTAGGTGGGCGTGGCTTTGGTTTTGGGCTAGGTGAATTTTAAAACAGAGGTTCAACGAGCAAACCCGAAGCTAAACAAACGAATTAGATCCAACAATGTACTAATTTCTGACTTTTGCCTTCCGACGTCCGTTTCCCGCGACTTCCGCGACTTAAAAGGTAGTGCCTCTGAATGAGACTCATCATATGGACTTACATGCAAGAATGTTGTGCCTACAGTATCATTAATCCCTATAATTTAGCACATTTATGAAATAATAATTAAATTTATGTTTTATATATTTTTATTGTGATTTTTTATTTCTTATATAGGTGAAATACTATTTTTGATGCATAACTAGAAAAATGGACGTGACATTTGGATTTCGGAGGGCAAAAATTTAAAAGCAGTGTACCATTTTGGAAATTTCAACTTTGTGTAATTTTCGTATTTTGACCATAACTTTTTACTCCAATATCGGATTAAGGCAATTTCAGTTCCAGATGAAAGAAAACGCAAATATCTAGAATTTTTTTTCTCTTTAAATAGTTTTCTAATTCTGAAGTTTTCAAAGTCGAAATTGATGAAAATTAAAAGTGTGTTGTATGTAAT
>SKCR01003889.1:0-37562 GCA_019454045.1 Zanthoxylum bungeanum | reverse complement strand
GGTTTCTAGATTAGGTCCCAAGATCATGAATCAAGCACAAACCGCATGAATACACAAAGGAGAATGGCGGAAACATACTCACATTGACTGGATCTTGCGACGCGAAGAACACAAGCCTTCAAGCTCCCTCAAAGCTCACGGCAATGGCTTCTCCTTGGCAGTGGACTGCTCGGTTTGGGCTGGTTTGGATCCTCCAAGAATCGGCCGTGGAAGACTCCATAGAAGCCCAAGCTTCAAGCTTCAAAAACGATTTCATGCTCATGTGTTCGTTTCCCTATCACCTTAGGAAGACTCAAGGTGTGCTAGCATTATATTTTGCAACAAAATCAACTCACTTGCTTCTCTCTTCATTCGGTCAAACCAAGAAAGTGGAGAGGAAGAAACGGCTCCAAGCCGTGAAGGATAATGAGGGAAAAGAGAGAAAAAGTAAGGAGGAGAGAGAGAGAAAAGAAAAGAGTTTTGTATATATATTTATTTTTATTTTCCAAAACCAAAAATAAATACCAAAATCATTTCATATCTCAAAAAGTCAAAAGCAAAATAATAAAAGCTTTTCAACTACCACATCAATCACTCAATCAATCAATCAAATTGTGACATTACTCAAAGTGACATGTGATTTGACGCTTGATGAGACTAATGATTTGACGCTTGATTTGACTTACGTGCCGCATTCGAATTCGAAAATAATCCCGGGCTCGGGTTCGCTAATTCCAAATTAACGAATTTTCCATTGCGACGTAATTAAACGATTACGCCTAGCGAAATCACTATTCACGTTGCTAACGAATTAATTTTAAATTAATTCGTTCGCCCGAATTAAAATTTAATTTCAATTCCGCGTCGAAATCCAATTTCGTATAATATATCAAATATATTATTTTATCGATTATTCCAAATTAATCGTTCTCTCTCTTTAATTAATATTTTATCCCAGATAAATATCTCCGTAATTAATCCCAGATTAATTTTCTCTCTCATCATTAATCCCAGATTAATTAAAGTGCGAGTGATACATCATCGGTGAATCTTCGGAAGTGACCCATGAGATCCCCGGATATGTTGGCAGTAAATACGGTCGTCGGACTATCCGAACACGTAAGTACCTCGTCTACTACGTTTATACCGATTTACAAGACAAGGTTGGCTTCTAGCAAAGCGCCATGCCTACCACCCAATTCTCCAGAAATATCCTTATAGGAATATGTGATCTATATCAAGCGTAGTATACCGTAGTATTGCGTATGTCGATCCAGTATCGGATGTTCACGTGCTAGGCCTGGGGCTGGAATTGTGTCTGCCCCGTACGAAGTCAATATCGGATGTCTGGCAACTAGTCTCTATAATCGGATATACATGACCTAGTCATAATATCCCGATAGCTCGAGCATTTAAGAGAACGAGTTCCGTATCCTATGTGACCATCATCTCCATATACTGGAGTGATACTTCCGTTTTAAAATCACACCCAACACACTACGATTCTCAATATACACAGAATTGGCGTACACAGAACTGGTTAAAGCCTTGGACGACCTCAACCAAAGTATATTGATTGTCGCAAGTATTAGCGGTGCAAGTTTCAGGTTAAGACCAAATACACCTACCCTGATTGCAGACTCCCATATACACATATGCATACTACCAATGGGATTCCGCAGGGGTCTATCCAGAGCGAAGCTCTTTCCCGTACCATCGGTAAAACACAACCTCCTATCACACTTGCATGAGTATCTTATACCCAAATATATGAGAACTATGTCGTTGTGCCCTCACAAACGCGCACAAGTGTAATACTAGTCTTTTACGTATTTACCGATGTCCAATCTCGATAATACTCTAACTATGGATATTTAATGATTTATCGTATGTGGACTGATACTGTCTCATATCATTCTCTTTCCAGGAATAAATCATAGGGACCTCCTATCATTTATAGATCTTGGTGATCTAATCACAAATGATAAGAGTGCAATCTCTTTTGTCATATAGTTAATTTGTACAACAACACCGTGATCTGTACAAATAGTGACGATATGGGTCATAATTGTCCAACAGTCTTTAATGTAGAGGAAAATACAAGTAAGAAATCTTAACTAAATAATACTGAATTATAATATATGAGATTGGACCACATAGGTGTTAGACGTCTATCCAAATTGGTAACTGATGGTTTGATTGAAAATCCTACCTTAGATTCTTATCTGATTTGTGAGTCATATATCCAAAGATAGATGACAAATGCCCTATTTCTAGGTGTTGGACACCATGTTGGAGATTTATTAGAACGAATACACAATGATGTGTGTGGTCCATTGAATTGTGATGCTCATGATGGTTCAACATACTTTGTTACTTTCACGGATGATAAGTCTAGATATGGATATGTCTATCTGATGAAACATAAGTCGAAAACATTTGACAAGTTCAAAATATTCTGAAACAAAGTAGAAAAACAAACCAATAAATTCATCAAGTGCCTTAGATTAGAACGAGACGATGAATACATGAGTGAAGAATTCAGAAATTATTTAAGGGAGAATGGAATTCTTGCCCAATATAGCCCACCAAGAACACCTAAACACAATGGAGTGTCTGAGCATAGAAATCGTACTTTATTGGATATGGTACGATCAATGATGAGCTATACAGATCTTCCTTAATACTTTTGGGGTTACGCTTTACTTATTGCTGCCCACATACTTAATAGAGTTCCATCGAAAGCTGTTTCTACAACCCCTATCAAATATGGTTCGGTAGAAATCCAAGTCTTATTCATTTAAAGATTTGAGATTGTCCCACATACGTTAGAGTTACGCAGCGAGATAAACTAGCACCCATGGGGTATAAATATAGGTTTATTGGATATCCTGATAATTCCATGGGATATCAATTTTATGATTCCGAGCAACGAAATGTATTTGCTGTTCGTTTTGCCACTTTCATGAAAAGCACTTTTTGGGAGAAAATGGAAATTGTAGACAGATTGAACTTGATGAGTTTGATCCCAACATTAAGGAATGTGAGATGGAACTAAAGATCTAATTAGGAGAAGGATCTATAACACAATGTAGACATTGTTTTTTTTACATGAGCTCGTTAATGAGCCTCGTATGGAGGCACTACATGAAAAGTTACAGAAGTTGCGAAAAACGAAAGCCGGTGTAGATACTGTATTTTTGCATTAGCCCAATGATGAGCCTCATATGGAGGCACTACCTGAAAAGTTGTGGAAGTCGCGGGAAACGAATGCCGGAAGGAAAAACTCCAAAATTAGTACCTCATTGGATTCAGACTCACTAGCCAGCCTCGGATTCGCTCAGTCAGTTTCTGTTTCAAACCTTAGCCTCGGCTCAAAACCTCTACAACCCTTGAAAGCCCATACAATCCATGCCTACGCCAAACACCACACAAAGCCCATGCACACACAACCAAGGCCCATGAAATCCACTATGCATGCCCAAATAAAGGAAAACCCCATGCATTCCACATGTTAAATCCCCTCAAATCACTTTCCATATTAGTGAGATTTTGAGAATCCCATCAAATTTAACAAGAGATTGTATCCCAAAATAATATATTCCCCTAAATCATTGTGATTTATTTCCGTGATTTGGAGATCCATTGTCATTATAAAAATGAGCAATCACCAAACTTGAAGGGGGATTTTGGACGACAATTGAGACAAAAAAAACCCTAAGAAACCGAATCAAAAAAACAACTTGGGAGGCTTCTCTTCTTCCCTTTCTTCACCTTGGACGGCACCACCTACAAAAAAAAACACAGGGAGGCCCATTCTCTTCTTCTTTGGGCGTGAACAACAACAAAAAACCCTAGGAATCCTTTCTTCTTCTTCCACCGAAACACAAACAAAAAATAACCAAAACAGCAGCCAAAAAACAACCAAAATAGTAGCCAAACCATCGAAAAAACAGCAGTAAAAAACAACCAAAAATAGCAACCAAAAAACAAAAAAAAATTGTAGCCAGTGAAACAGTAAAAACAGCAACCAAAAAACAGCAAAAGCAGCCACTAGTGAAACAACAAAAATAGCAACCAAAAAACAGAAAACAGTAACAAAAAAACAGCAAAATAGCGAACCAGAAACAGTAAATAGCGAACCAGAAATAGTAAACAACGAACCAGAAACAGTGAATCAGTGATCCTTCCGGCGACAGCCTAACGCACTTCCGAGAAAGCAACTTAAAAGGTAGGACTTGAGGGCACCCTTACCACATTTATTTTTGTAGTTCTGGACGCTGCATGCCTCGCTGGACGTGAAATACGTCCAGCCGGGTATGCGAAGTCCTACATCAAAGACGACCAAGTTTCTGGTCACTTTTTTTTCCTTTCTTCGGCATTCCGTTATTTATCTTTTTTTATTTATTTATTCACTTTCATCGTTATTTTATTATTTCACATTTAGTTTGTTATTTATCTTTTTATCTATTTATTGTTATTTTATTACTTCGCCTTTATTTTATTTGTTCATGTTGGTGATTAACCGCATATGCATTATTATATTATTTCACGTCTATTTTTTTTTTATTTACATTGCAATAATGTTTATGTGTGTTATTATTCCTTGCGGTATATCAGATGGAAACCCAAATGTAAATTCCGTAGCCGAATCTAAATGGACGGTAGTGCGGTTTGTACTTGGGATACAACTTCACGTGCCACTCGGGAAATATTCATACATGCATGATTAACCCTCATTTTGTTTGCTATTTATTTATTGACGCTTTTCCCGCTTTTGATTGATTTTCACTATTGCATCTCGTACTTCTTAATTTAATATGCTTTTGGAATCATGTTATTGTGATTATTATTTGCTTGGGTATGTTATTACATTTTATTCGCTTTTATATATGAATTGCATTAAGACTTGGATATACTATTGTGTGAACCCGTCCATTATACTGGCATAAGTAAGGGATCATTCTGAACCCAACGGTTTGAGGTATTCCCTTGCGAGGGGTGAGTGCGGCCTTAAATCTTTTCCCAATTCACACTGGGTGGCGACTCCTTTATTCTCCGATTTAGTCCCCCGCGGGCTACTCCGTACTCTCTACGCGCTGCGAGCCCAATAGTGTTGTGGTCGTCGAGCATCATAGGCATATCGGTAAATCCCGCTTCGGTCCTACAGATGGCGACTCCACTGGGGATAGAGAATCAGCCCCGAAACAATGCCTTGTAGTGTCCGTGGCTTTGGCTTTGGTTACCCAAGTCTCATATATTTTGCATACCTTTCTTACCCTGATGGCGTCATATATCGTGAAGTCACTTTCACTCATGGTGGTGGATTGTTATGTGATGATAACCATCACTCATTGTCACGTACCCTAGGGTATAAAAACGGCGCGCTCACTTGGTCGCTCGAACCCTTGAATGGGGAGACCTAGTTGTGGGCAACCCTTCGCCGATGAGAGCCTTAATCCATACCCTTGTAAGCCCACATACGAACCATAGTTATATGTCCTATAGAAGCTACCCTCCATGCTTGTGTTTGGGCCCATTATTATTTGGATCCATCTGGACCTCTCGTCATAGGATACGAACTTGTTGGGCCATTTAAACTGGGACGAGTTTGCATCTTATATTGATTGGGCCAAAAGTTTTCAAAATAATGATGGACCACCTTGTTTTTGGGCCCCATACCATTTGAAGTTATTTAGCCACCTTATCGCAAAAGTGTAAACCTGTTGGGCCTTTTCAACTGGGACAAGTTTACACCTCGCGATAATCTGATTGAACACTTTAAAATGATAACGGGCCAACTTGTATGATAACCTTGATGGGCTTAGAATGTCTAAACATGATCCGAATATGCAAGAAGCATGAGTTCGATATCCGCACTGGCTTTCATCCAGGAAGGATACGCCTTGTTATCGCATATTTGTATACTTTTGGATACCTCCAAGTCCATCCCTGCCACAACCATGATTACCGAGGGCCCAATTCATCGTTTCTAGACAACGACACGATCCCATAATAGGCTTAGTCAATCTTGTAAATGAGCGGTCTTTGTCTGTTACTGATGGAAAGGGACTGAGGTAGCCAAGGTTCACCCATGTAGCGTAGGAGAGAACGGTTTTGTGTACCCGACATTGGTGCATAAAATAAGCCATACCTAGGACAGAAATGGACTTACCACGAGTGTGGGAGGAAAAAAGGTCGGAAGGATATGTAGACACTTGCATTTTTGCATGAAAGCCCGATGATGAGGCTCACTTGGAGGCACTACCCGATAAGTTACGGAAGTTGCAGGAAACAGACGTCGGAAGGGGAAATTCAAGATAAGTACGTCATCAGATTTGAATCACATGTTCACTGCATGTGCGTTCGTGCCGTGTTCGGAAACACGTTCGAACGACGAACAGATTGCGGACGTTCGTGTAGCGTCCGAATAAGCGTTCGAACGACCATCGGTATTTCTGTTTTACTGATATCCACACACCCAAGCCCATCCAAAGCCCATTTAGCCCACCAAGTCCAATCCAAAAATAATTAAAACACTTAAAATACATATCACAAATAAAATCAAATCCAATTTAAATCAAAATAATATCCTTCATAATCAAATTAAATCCAATCAAACTAAATCAAATCAAATCTCTCTTCCTAAATTAAATAAAACAAATTAATTTAAAACCAATCTAAATAAATCACCTACCAATTTAAAGATATTCCCCCACCAAAAATACACAAGATCACTTCCTTAAATAATAAATTAAATACACCCCATATTTACTTAATTTGATTCCTTTTTTAACCCATGCACCAAAACCAATAAGCCCTAGCTCACCATTATAAAAGGAGGCCTAGACCAAACCCTCTCCTCTCTTAGACATTGATACCTCTCTCTCTCTCTCGCCTATACCCATCTCATTTTTCCTTGGTAATCCACGGCACCTCACAAAAAATAAAAACCCTACAAAAATCTCACGCCCTACCTCTTCTCTCTCCCTTCCCAAAGCTCTCGGAATGCATGAAAATAATAAACCCTAATGCACACCTCTCCTTAACAGTTCACGCCTCATCTCCTCTCTCCCACTTTGTTTACAAATCAGATAAATCCTAATCTTCTCGCCACTCTCTCTTCATCTTTCTTCTAGCACGATCACGAAGCCAAAAACAAAAAGCAACAATTCGACCAAAACACAAGCCACATACTCACGCCACCTACTCACCACACCCAGACACGGCACACACCTTTGCTTGACACACGCACACACAGCCCTGCACCCACAGATCAGCCACTCACTCCCTCACACTTCACACAGCCCTGCACACACAGATCAGCCACTCACTCACTCACACAGAATCAACGCACAAACAACCCCGAGACAGCGTCGCCGATTCCTGTGTCCTACAGTCTAGCGACTCCACTGGGGATAGAGAATCTGCCCCGAAATAATGTCTTGTAATGTTTGTGATTTTTGCTTTAGTTAACCGTGTCTACAGTGGGTTGAAAGAGGTTTAATTAAAGGCATTATTAAAGCTAGGTAATGGTTTGGTGTATTCCTTCTTTCACTACCTTTCTATAGCTGAAGGGAAAAGCTGTGAAGGCACCTAGATAACCATTTACTCCAAGTTTACCATGATGGACTATTTTGGAGGACCTATTGTTTATTCCTGTCACCAGGGCGATAAGAGCCTAAGTGGCTTGGGTATTAAGAGAGTCCGCTCCACCCTCCCTCTGGGGAATCTTCAATAAGAAATCTATTTGACAGTCAGTCATGTATCATCACTCGTTGGCACGTACCTTAGCGTATAAAAAAGGTGTGCTCGCTTGGTCGCTCGGACTCTTGAGTGGGGAGACCTAGTTGTGGGCAATCCTTCGCCAGCGGGAGCCTTTATCTATACTTCTATAAACCCACATGTGAACCATAATCGTATGACCTATAGAAGCCACCCTCTTAGGCTTGTGTTTGGGACCATCATCATTTGGATTCAGTTGGACTTCTTGTCATGATATGTGAACTTGTTGGGCATTTAAACTGGGACGAGTTTGTGTCTTATGACAATTGGGCCAAAAGCTTCTATAATGCCGATGAGTCACTTTGTGTTTGGGCCCCCTATCATTTGAAGTTGTTTAGCCATTTTATTGCAAAACTGTAAACCTGTTGGGCCTTTTTCAACTGGGACAAGTTTACACCTCGCAATAATATGATTGAATGCTTTGAAATGACAATGGGCCAACTTGTATGAAAACTTTGATGGCCTTAGAAAGTCCAAACATGATCCAAATATGCTAGAAGCATGAGTTCAATATCTGTATTGGCTTTCATCCAGAAAAGATACGCCTTGTTACAACATTCTTGTATACTTTTGGATGCTTTTAAGTTCATCCCCATGGCCACGGTTCCCGAAAGCCCAATTCGTCGATTCCTAGAGAATGACATGATCCCATAATTGGCTTAATCCATGTTTTTGATGGGCGGTCTTTGTCTTTTACCGATGGAATGGGACCGAGGTAGCCAAGGTTCATCCCGTAGCATAAGAGAGAACGATTTTGTGTACCTACATTGGTGCATGGAATAAGCCATACCTAGGACAGAAATGGACTTACCACGAGTGTGGGGGAAATAAGGTCGGAAGGATATATTCTGTGTTGATAACCATATGTATCTAATATATCTCATGTATCGCACACATACACGCATCATGCTAACTCATAGCTTCGAAAGCCATCATAGATATCCGTTGGGTTAGAAAGGAATGAAGACTTGTTAAAAGACCGTTAGCGAACATGAGTGAGTCAGATAACGAGAGTTCTTGCATGGATCAGTTAGAGACCAAAGTAACAAAAATTACCAAGCAGTTGCAAGTTTTGACCACCACTGTGGCCAGTTTGACCATACCTCATATAGCCAATAATAGGAAGTTTTGCAACCTGAATAGAAAGACCATTAGGGGACCTTCGGGGACCAAGCCCACTCCTCTTAAGGTCGCCCCTATCAGGAACATGCGATTCTCCAATTTCGATAGACCTTTGTCAGAGGTGTTTGAAGAGCTGAAAAGGCAAGGACTCTTAAGTCCCTTAGAACCTAAACCACTTCCAAACCCTGTGCCCCGCTACATTGACCTAAACCTATATTGCTACCTCCACTAGCAAAGAGGCCACGAAACCGACAACTGCACCCACCTTAGGCATGAGATCCAAAACCTCATTGACGCCCATAAAATACCCGATCCAGAAAAAGAACAACCCAACACACACAAAACCCTCTACCCAACTACCACTCTGTTCCACCACCCACCTACCTGATTAGCTCCGGCCTACCCGACAGCCTTACCCTCCAAACTCATAAACATTAAACTTCCCGCATGGGGATATGGGGCAACGGTAGTAAAGATGAGATAGAGAAGAAGAGGGATTTATGGGAAAACCTTTCGAATATTGACAATGAGGGGGTTGAAAAAAGAGGAAAGTAGATAGGAAAAAGAACTATTGTAGTTGGAAAATCTGATGTTTGAAGAAAGCAAGAAGATGGAATAAGGCGAGGCTGCAAATTTTGGAGATGCTTACTTTCCTGATCAGATTCAATTTTAGTCTTACATTTATTTTGCTTACTCATTCGAGCCATTTCTGGTTAGTCCCTAATAGTTAGGCATAAGTCTGATGATGCAAATGTTTGCTTTAGGATGAAATCTTAGAAACGATACACTCTTGACATGGTTTTATCTGATACTTTGAGTAATTGATCTATACTAGACTCGTAAGCACTTATCTATGGCCTCTTAACAGTAAAAACCTGAGTAGTTGGCAAGATGACTAGTTGAAAAGATTGCGGATCAATGAATGACCGTTCGCTTATATGTCTATCATGACTTGCTTAAGTTATGATGTGTGGTATGGTTGAGAATAAAAGAAAAGTCTCTAAATAAAAAAGAAATTAAACCACCTATAACCGATAAGCGTGAAGCTACCCATGGGCGAGTATTAGGACCACCATGAGGAGAAATGCTACCTTAAAGGGTAGGTGTGTTGAAAAAAAAAAGTTCAAAACGAAAAGAAAAAAAAGAGACAAAAGAGAAAGAAAACCATACCACATTGAGCACAGAAAAGCAATTGCAGGCATAATTGAGACATCTAGGTTGGTTTGACCCATCGATCCCAATTTTTTGACGAAATCATTGAGTTGGCTTACTTGGGGACGAATCTGCAAAGGAACCTTTGCACACACACACACTTTGTGTCTGGCTTGGATCATTTATTCAAAGACTTGGATTTGAGTTGCGTTGAATGTTTTGAAGGTTCTCTGGTTTCAATACTGGGCATTCTTCGAGGGCAACAATATGTATAAATTATTGGGACTATTTCGTTAGAGTCAGTATAGTATGTTGGTATGGAACGTCACATCACATGATCTACTTTGACCTAATGCAAGAAGCGAAGAGCAGAAAGCTAATCCAAGTCTGGGGGCGACCAGTCCACCACCCCGTGAATAAGGGATATATTGAGATCTTGAGTCATGAGACTAAATAGAACTGAACAATCACCAGAAGAGGGTCGGTAGAAATCAGACCCAGGGGGCGATCAGAGACTTTTGTAGGCAAATGGCACCAAGGAGCACAAGGAAGGCATAACCCATCGGAATAGGAAACACATTCTTGCATGCATGCGTACACGTCATATACACGCAATTTTTGTCTTGTTTTTGTTCACAGGTTTTAAAGAAAAGGAAAAAAGCGGCGAATATGAGGGAGTCGAGAATGGCAACACACATCATCAGCAGTATCGGGAATGACTCCCAGGGCCGAGGCCCACATTACCAGCAGTTTCAGGAATGAATCCCAGGGTCGAGGCCCGCATTATCAGCAGCATCGGGAATGAATCTCACGGTCGAGGCCCACAGTATTAATGGTTCGGGAATGAACCACCTCATACAGTAACGGTTCGGGAATGGACCACCTCACAGTAACGGTTCGGGAATGGACCACCATACAGTAACGGTTCGGGAATGGACCACCTCATTCAGTAACGATTTGGGAATGGACCACCTCATACAGTAACAGTTCAGGAATGGACCATCATACAGTAACGGTTCGGGAATGGACCACCTCACAGTAACGGTTCGGGAATGGACCACCATACAGTAACGGTTCGGGAATAGACCACCGCATAGTAACAGTTCGGGAATGGACCACCCCACAAACGGTTCGGGAATGGACCACCCCACAGTAATCCTTCGGGAAAGGACCACCTCACTGTAACGATTTGGGAATGGACCACCTCACAGTAACGGTTCGGGAATGGACCACCTCACAGTAACGGTTCGGGAATCGACCACCTCACAATAACGGTTTGGGAATAGACCACCTCACAGTAACGGTTCGGCAATGTACCAGGGGTCGCAGCACCTCACCACCATCAAATCAGTTTAAAGTATCTCAACAACAGGTAAGTCAGGCAGCAGCTGGCGAGCCAGGTAAGTAAAAATGCATGCATGACTTTGATAGGATTTTCACTGTCACACACTGCACAAGCCCATCAAAGTGGGGGCTACTGTAGACACTTGTATTTTTGCATGAAAGCCCGATGATGAGCCTCACTTTGAGGCACTACCCGATAAGTTGCGGAAGTTGCGGGAAACAGACATCGGAAGGGGAAATTCAAGATAAGTATGTCATCAGATTTGATTCACTTGTTCACTGCATATACGTTCGTGCCGCATTCGGAAACACGTTCGAACGGCAAACAAATTGCGGGCGTTCATGTAGCGTCCGAATAAGCGTTCGAACGACCATTGGTATTTCTGTTTTACTACTAGCCACACGCCCAAGCCCATCCAAAGCCCATTTAGCCTACCAAGCCCAATCCAAAAATAATTAAAACACTGAAAATACATGTCACAAATTAAATCAAATCCAATTTAAATCAAAATAATATCATTCCTAATCAAATTAAATCCAATCAAACTAAATCAAATCAAATCAAATCCCCATTCCTAAATTAAATAAAACAAATCAATTTAAAACCAATCGAAATAAATCACCTACCAATTTAAAGATATTCCCCCACCAAAAATACACAAGATCACTTCCTTAAATAATTAAATTAAATACACCCAATATTTACTTGATTTGATTCATTTTTTAACCCATGCACCAAAACAAATAAGCCCTAGCTCACCATTATAAAATGAGGCCTAGACCAAACCCTTTTCTCTCTTAGACATTGATACCTCTCTCTTTCTCGCCTATACCCCTCTCCTTTTTCCTTGGTAATCCACAGCACCTCACAAATAATAAAAACCCTACAAAAATCTCACGCCCTATCTCTTCTCTCTCCATTCCCAAAGCTCTCGGCATGTATGAAAATAATAAACCCTAATGCACACCTCTCCCTAACAGTTCACGCCTCATCTCCTCTCTCCCACTTTGTTTACAAATCAGAAAAATCCTAATCTTCACGTCACTCTCCCTTTATCTTTCTTCTCGCACGATCACGAAGCCAAAAACAAAAAGCAACAATTCGACCAAAACACAAGCCACATACTCACTACACCCAGACAAGGCACACACATTTGCTTGACATACGCACACACAGCCCTGCACGCACAGATCAGCCACTCACTCCCTCACACTTCACACAACCCTGCACACACAGATCAGCCACTCACTCACTCACACAGAATCAACGCACACACAGCCCCGGGACAGCGTCATCGATTTCTGTGTACTACAGGATATATGTTGTTTTGATAACCACATGCATCTCATGCATACACGCATCATGCTAAGCCTTTGTCTTAAAAAACATGATAGATATCCGTTGGGTTAGAGAAGAAGAAAGACTTGTCAATAAAAGGTTAGCAACCATGGATGCGTCAGACAACGAAGGTTCCCGCATGGATCAATTCGAGACCAACATCATCAAAATTACCGAGCAACTACAAGCTTTGACCAACGCTATGGCCAGTCTGACAGTACCCCGCACAATGGGAACAGAAAACCATGAGAATGGAAGGCGTGAGGAGCTCCCGAATAGGATGAGTGAAGAAACCTTGTTCTTGATGATGACATGGCTGAGTATGCCGCGAGAGGGATAGCCGGGCCTCAAGAAGAGTTACAGAATCTCAGAAAACAAGTAGAGTCAGTTCCCCGCAAGATGAAGGGAAAAAATGAGGATTTGTTAGACCGTGATGCAATGACTTTTGAAGAACAGCTGCCTCTCTAGTTCAAGATGCCTGGCATGGCCAAGTTCAATGGAAACAGAGATCCAATGGTCCATCTCCGACAATATATTTCAGTGATGAGTTCAGTGGGTTTGTCGAAACGTCAGGTGTAGAAGATGTTTAGGATGTCACTGGAAGGGGCGCCCGTAGTATGGTATCACGGCCTGGAGAGAAAGGTCAGGGATGACTGAAGGGCATTAGTAGAGGCCTTTCTGAACCAATATGTCACGGACCTGGAGATAGACTTGTCGCTTAGTGACCTAGAAAACACCAAGCAAAAGTTAGAAGAAAGCTTCAAAGATTATATGGATCGCTGGAGAGGCCAGCTCTTAAAGATGCAGATTCAGCCCTCGGAGAAAGACCAGATTAAGATGATCATTAAGGGCACCAAGCTGAGAATGATGACCTCCATGATTAGTGACTTTCGATAGTTAAAAGAAACTGTCATGGATATCGAAGAAGAGGAAGCCGAGAATAGAAAGTTTTATGGCCAGAATAGAAATACCATTGGGGGGCCTTCAGAGACCAAGCCCGCTCTTGCTGAGGTCGCTGCCATCGGAAATAGACGATTCTCTAATTTTGATAGACCTTTGTCAAAGGTGTTTGAAAAACTGAAGAGGCAAGGACTCCTAAAACCCTTGGCACCCACACCACTTCCAAACCATGTGCCATACCACCTCGACCTCAACCTACACTGTCACTTCTATCAGAAAAAAGCCATGAAACTGACAACTACACCCGCCTTAGGCGTGAGATCCAAAACTTCATTGACATCCATAAGATACGCGACCCAGAAAAATAACAACCCAACACACACAGAAACCCTCTACCCAACAACCACTCTGTTCCACCACCCACCTATATGATCAATTTTGGCCTGCCCGAAAGCTTTGTCCTCCAAGCTCTCAACCACCAAGCTTCCTACATGGGAATATGGGATATCAATAGTGAAGATGAAACAGAGTCTGGGAGAGATTTCTGAGAAAACTTCTCGAGCAGTGACGAAGAGGAAGATAAATGGAAAGAAAAACTACTGCAGTTGGAGAATCTGACGCTCGAAGAAAGCAAGAAAACGGAAGAAGACAAGACTGCAAATTAGGAAGATGTTTATTTTCCTGATTTATTTAATTGTAATCCTGCATTTATTAATCATAAAGACATTGATTTTGCTTACTTGTTCGAGTCTTTTCCTGTTAGTCTGCATCATAACACGCATGACATGAGCATATTTGACATTAACTCAACAAAGACAAATGCATTTAATCTTGGTATATGTGAAAACCCCAAGGAAATTTCAATAGCAAGTGAGATTACCTCTGATGAGCGGAAATAATTAGAGAAAATATTAATAAAATATGCAAAAGTATTCGCTTGGTCCTATGAAGACATGCCAGGAGTAGACAAGGGTATTGCCCAGCACATGACACCAACTTATCTGAATATGAGAATGAGGCCAGAATGGGCCGAAAAGGTTAGGGATAGAAGTGGACCATGAAAAGATCAAGGCAATCATCGAGATGCTCGCACCAAAGACAAAAAGGGAAGTTAGAGCTTTTCTCGAAAAAAAATCCAGTATATTAGTCGATTCATGTGAGCCCATCTTTAAGCTGTTGAGGAAGGACCAGCCTGTGGAGTGGAATAGGCAATATCAAGAAGGATTTGACAAAAACAAAGAATACTTGGATAAATCGCCCGAGCAAGCCCTTGGTGTTATATTTGGCCATAGAACCCGAAGCCCTAGGGAGATGATGGTACATGCAGTGTTACCAGTGGGAATAAAGATACAGTCAATACGGGTACTAGCAGAGGCAGAATTGCCTGAGCAAGATTGGGCCTCGCAGAGGTTCGAACAGCTAGCATTACTGGATGAGAAAAGGATAAAGGTTTTGTACCACACGCAGCTATACCAGAAAAGGTTGACCCGAGCGTTCAACAAGAAGGTGCATCCCACCAAGATCAGAGAAGGTAATCTACTGCTCAAGCAGTCGAAGCCACTGATAATGGACCCAATGGGAAGGTTCAGGCCCAATTATGAAAGACATTACCTAGTCAAAAAGGTGATGGGGAATGAGGCAGTGAGACTGTCAGATTTGGAAGGGAACGAGTTCACCAGCCCATCAACGTGGACAGGCTGAAACAATACTTTACATTCAAAAAAATGGAAAGGATCGTTGGGTTGAAAATCCACAAATGACAGCCCAAACAAAATATAGAGCATGAGTGAGCAAGAAAAATGGCTAATTGTAAAATCTGTGAGGAACAGTTAGCGACAGAGGTACCCTTGCAATGCAGTTTATTTCCTACATATGTACTAAGAAGTAATGCAACCGCCTTTATTGAAACAAATGTTCAAGATGTTCATAGATTGCATAAATCCCAGCTAACCGGGAAAGATTAGAGTCAAGTAATTACATATCATGTCTTTTGTTTCTTAGATGTCGGACCAATGTCAGGAGATCTAGGAGAAGAACTCTAAGAATGGAGAGAAATATAGCAGCCTCGGGAATGAGGGTGAAGAACTCTAAGAATGGAGAGGAACCTTGGGAATGAGGACGAGCGAAGAGCCTCGAGAATGAGGACAATTTGGAAAATGAAAGGAAAAAAAAAAGAGAAAAAAAATGTTTAGCTCGCTGAGTTGAAAAACCTGAAAGGCGACTCAAGCAAGATAGAGCAATCCGCTAAGTTGAAAAATATGAAAGGACAACTTAGGCAAAAGATAGAAATGACTTGTGACTCAATGGACAAAGCGCAAGGCAGTACATTTTCCGCATCCTCAAGACAGCAAATGAGAGCTTCTGGAATCAGAAGACATGATTTTCAATATCCGAGAAGGGTAGTAAGAGAAAAATGCAAGCCGAGAATGGCAGTAAACTCCTCGGGGAGAGGGTATATTTCGAAATATGGAAATCAAAAGACATGATCCCAAAAGGATGTAGACGCTTTCAAAAAGGCGTAATCCACCTTGACCTGGTGCAAATAGCGAAGAGCAGAAAGCCAAGTCAGGTCTGAGGATAACCAGGACCTTGAACCATGAGACCAAAGAGAACTGAGCAATCACCGGAATAGAATTGACAGGAGGAAACAGTAAGCAGGCCAATGGGGCGACCAAAGACTTTTATAGGCAAATGGGTGAAAAAAACCCTCTAACACAAGGAAGGCATAACCAAGGATAAACATCAAGCCAATAGGACAAAGAAAACCTGGCGGAATATGGAATGCATCCATGCATACATGCATACACGTCGCATACTGACCGGTGCGTAATCACACACGTATAACGTAAGCGCACGTATCGTTCAAGTAGTATAAAAAGTATCGATCCCACGAGGACTTAATACCAAAGCTATTAATTTATGAAGCCAAATTCTTACAAGTATCTAATGGATTGATTGTTTGATTGGATGGTGACATTAAATTTAAAACAAGTAAATAAAATTGTGCGAAAGAAGATTGAGGAAAATTCAAGATTATTAAACTATCCAGGGTTGTGAATCTTTCCAATATCTTTTAAAGATGAAGTGGTTATCTTATGTTTTTTTAATATATTGGTTTACTAACCTGGAACACGAAATTATGCAAAAGCCTTTGTCGATGGTCAGATGTAAATACCCAGTGTAACCTAATTAACCATATGTCTATCTCAACCAAGTTACCTGAATTCATTAAGATTAAGTTCCAATTGTGGCTACCCCTGCCCGACAGGTATATGTCTATCCTGTAAGGAAATCTATTAAAGGGTTATCTATCATCAAGGAAGATCGTGGGCTATTAAGTCTAAGGCTGAAACCTAAAATTCATTTTTCAAGTTTATTTTAAGTTTACCATATCAATCTTATTAATGGCCAGTTAACAAGAAGCATTAAGCTTAAGACTTAATAAATAAACCTTTTATATTACCCAAATTATAAAATAACTCCTTATAAACCGGTGATATTGGAATTCATCACAACCCTAGATAACTGACTTAGTTACGACACATATCTAAGGCTAATAAAAGCTTAAATAAAATAAAATACATAAAGTAAAATGCTGGAAATTAAATAAAGTAAATGCTGGAAATTTAAAAATGTAAAAGTACAAAAAAGAAAATGTTGGGGGTTAAAGGATCCACTTTTATCACTACTATTTTAGATATCTCCCTTATTATAATATATAAACTTTGCGTGATATTACCAACCGACCATAAGGCGGTATCATGATTAAGTCAAATTAATAATTAATTCCAACCGACCATAAGGCGGTATCCTCATTAAGTCAGGTTAAAACCAATTTCATTAAGTCCAACCGACCATCACGCGATATCCTCATTAAGTTAGGTTTTAAATAGTTTATATATTATAATTAAGGGAGATTAAATCTAAATATTAGTAATAAAAGCTTTACCTTTTACCCCAGTAGGGGGAGTTACCTCCTATTACTGGAAAGTAAAGACTGAAAAGTAAAGAAAGGAAAGTACTATTGCGTAAAAGTAAATTGCAGAAAGTAAAGACTGAAAGGTAAAGAAAAGAAAGTGCAAATGTAAAAATTAATTACTGAAAGCTGTAAATAAACAAACAAGATACAATATTCTTAGTATTCTTAAGGAATTACATAGAATAAAGTATGAATTGAATTCTACAATCGAGCTGAATTTATAGGCATCCATGGTCCTTGCGCGTCGCGACGAGCACAACTTTGCGCTTCGCGACGCACGGTTGATTTGTGCCACGTGGCGCGGCTTCTGCGGAGATGGTGACACATGTATGCAGCTGAATGATTATCTCAATAATTGTACTGATGTGGCAATGACGTGGCGATGTCGATTGTCGGCAGCATGTGATGGTGACACGTGGCACAGTGCACGTTAGCAAGAATTACTGTGATGTTGACACATGGCAGGCGCACGTTAGCGATGACAATGATTATCGGCAGCAAGTGATGGTGACACATGTCCATCACATTTTAGCAGACTCCAGCGCACGTTAGCAGTCGCGACGCCCAAAAGACAATTTTGCCATTTTTGTCTGTTTTTCACTGTTTTGGCCCTGATTTGATTCCAGTGAGTCCTGAAACCTTATTTATCTACAAAATAACATAAAACACATCAAAATATTCAAAAAACTCAAGAAACTATACAAAATATAAAGCTAAAGGAGTGGGAAATAGTGATCTATTTACCACTCATCACATATATGCAATTTTTGTTTTATGTTCGCAGACTTTGACGAAAAAGAAAAGCAGCGAGGACGAGAAACTCCTCGGTAATGTGGACGAGCAAGCCAGGAATCGTACTCCGAGAATGGAGAACAACCTCGGGAATGAGGACAAACAACTCATTGGGAATGAGGACGAGCAAGCCGGGAATGACACTCCGGGAATGAAGAACAACCTCAAGAATGACGACTCGTAAATCCTCGGGAACAAAGACGAGCAAGCCAAGAATGGCACTTCGGGAATGGAGAAAAACCTCAGGAATGAGGACAAGCAACTCATCGGGAATGAGGACGAGTATGGGGCAAAATGCCTCACCATCATTATCAATAGTTTTGGGAATGAATCCCAAGGTCAAGGCCCACATTATCAACAGTTCAGGAAAGAATCCCAGAGGTCGAAGCACCTCATCATCATAGAAAAACTCCCCAGCGGATCGAAGAGTCAAGCAGGTGGACCAAGACGCTATCACTCAGCATAGTTTGGGAATGAAGCCCAGAGATCGAAGCATCTCGCAGGGATGAATCCAAGGGGTTGAAGCACATTGCCATCAAATCAACTCAGTTCAATAATAAATCCTAGAGATCGAAGCATCTCGCAGGGATGAACCCTAGGGGTCAAAGCACCTCACCATCAAATCAACTCAGTTCGGGAATGAATCCTAGAGATTGAAGCATCTCGCAGGGATAAACCCCAGGGATCGAAGCACCTCTCCATCAAATCAACTCAGTTGGGAATGAATTTTAGAGATCGAAGAATCTCGCAGGGATGGAACCCATGGGTCGAAGCACATCACCATCAAATAAACTCAGTTAGGGAATAAATCCTAGAGATTGAAGCATCTCGCAGGGATGAACCCCAGGGGTCGAAACACCTCACCATCAAATTGAATCAGTTCGGGAATAAATCCTAGAGATCGAAGCATCTCGCAGGGATGAACCCCAGGGGTCGAAGCACCTCACCCTTAAATCAACTCAGTTTGGGAATGAATCCTAGAGATCAAAGCATCTCGCAGGGATGAAGCTCATGTGTCGAAACACCTCACTATCAAATCAACTCAGTTCGGGAATGAATCATAGGGATCGAAGCATCTCGCAGGGATGAACCCCAGAGGTCGAAGCACCTCGCCATCAAATCAACTCAGTTCGTGAATAAATCCTATAGATCGAAGTATCTCGCCTGGATGAATCCCAGGGGTCGAAGCACCTCGCCATCAAATCAACTCAGTTCAGGAATAAATCCTAGAGATCGAAGTATCTCGCGGGGATGAATCCCATGGGTCGAAGCACCTCACCATCAAATCAACTAAGTTCAGGAATAAATCCTAGAGATCGAAGCATCTCACAGGGATGAATCCTAGGGGTCGAAGCACCTCGCCATCAAATCATCTCAGTTCGGAAATAAAGCCTAGAGATCGAAGCATCTCACACCTAGCATGGTTCGGGAATAAAGCCCATGGGTCAAAGCACCTCGCCATCAACTCAGTACAGTTCGGGAATGAATCCCAGAGGTCGAAGTGCCTCAGAGATCGAAGCATCTCACACCCAACACCTCACACTTGAAGCACCTCGCAAAAGTAGGGGAACAACAGGTAAGTCCGGCAATGGCCGATGAACCAGGTAAGCAAAAATGCATCCATGACTTTGATAGGGTTGTCACTGTCACACACTGCACAAGCCCCATCAAAGTGGGGCTGACTGTAGACACTGCATTTTTGCATGAGCCCAATGATGAGCCTCGTATGGAGGCACTACCTGAAAAGTTGTGGAAGTCGCAGGAAACGAATACCGGAAGGAAAAACTCTAAAATTAGCACATCATTAGATTCAGACTCACTAGCCAGCCTCAGATTCGCTCAGTCAGTTTCTGTTTCAAACCTTAGCCTCGGCTCAAAACCTCTACAACCCTTGAAAGCCCATACAATCCATGCCTACGCCAAACACCACACAAAGCCCATGCAGCACACGACCAAGGCCCATGAAATCCATTATGCACGCCCAAATAAAGGAAAACCCCATGCATTCCACATGCTAAAATCCCCTCAAATCACTTTCCATATTAGTGAGATTTTGAGGATCCCATCCAATTTAACAAGAGATTGTATCCCAAACTAATATATTCCCCCAAATCAATGTGATTTATTTCCATGATTTGGAGATCCCTTGTCATTATAAAATTGAGCAATCACCAAACATGAATGGGGCTTTTGGATGACAATTGAGACAAAAAACCCTAAGAAACCAAACCAAAAAAATAACTTGGGAGGCTTCTCTTCTTTTTTTTCTTCACCTTGGACGGCACCACCTATAAAAAAAAAACCAGGGAGGCCCTTTCTCTTCTTCTTTGGGCGTGAACAAAAAAATAACCCTAGGAATCCTTTCTTCTTCTTCCACTGAAACACAAACAAAAAAAACAACCAAAACATCAGCCAAAAAACAACCAAAATAGCAGCCAAACCACCGAAAAAACAGCCTCAAAAACAGCAACCAAAAAAATAGCAAAAATAGTAGCCAGCGAAACAGAAAAAACAGCAACCAGAAAACAGAAAACAGCAAAATAGCGAACCAGAAATAGCAAACAGTGAACCAAAAATAGCAAACAGCGAACCAAAAACAACGAATCAGCGATCCTTCCGGCGACAGCCTAACGCACTTCCGATAAAGCAACTTAAAAGGTAAGACCTGAGGGCACCCTTACCACATTTATTTTTGTAGTTCTGGACACTGCATGCCTGGCTGGACGTGAAATACGTCCAGCCGGGTATGCGAAGTCCTATATCAAAGACGGCCAAGTTTATGGTCACAGTTTTTTCCTTTCTTCGGCATTTCGTTATTTATCTTTTTATTTATTTATTTATTCACTTTCATTGTTATTTTATTATTTCGCATTTAGTTTGTTATTTATCTTTTTGTCTATTTATTATTATTTTATTATTTCGCCTTTATTTTATTTGTTCATGTTGGTGATTATCCGCATATGCATTATTATATTATTTCATGTCTATTTTTTTATTTACATTGCATTAATGTTTATGTGTGTTATTATCCCTTGCGGTAAATCAGATGGAAACCTGGATGTAAATTCCGTAGCCGAATCAAAATGGACGGTAGTGCGGTTTGTACTTGAGATACAACTACACGTGCCACTCGGGAAATATTCATACATGCGTGATTAACCCCTCTTTTGTTTGCTATTTATTTATTGACACTTTTCCCGCTTTTGATTGATCTCATCCAATTTAACAAGAGATTGTATCCCAAAATAATATATTCCTCCAAATCAATGTGATTTATTTCCATGATTTGGAGTTCCATTGTCATTATAAAAATGAGAAATCACCAAACTTGAAGGGGGCTTTTGGATGGCAATTGAGACAAAAAAACCCTAAGAAACCGAACCAAAAAACAACTTGAGAGGCTTCTCTTCTTCTTTTTCTTCACCTTGGACGGCACCACCAAAAAAAAAAACCAGGGAGGCCCCTTCTCTTCATCTTTGGGTGTGAACAACAAAAAAAAGAACCCTAGGAATCCTTTATTCTTCTTCCACCGAAACACAAATAAAAAAAACAACCAAAAAAATAGCCAAAAAACAACCAAAATAACAGCTAAATTACCGAAAAAAATAGCAGCCAAAAACAACCAAAAACAGAAACCAAAAAATAGTAAAAATAACAGCCAGCAAAATAGTAAAAATAGCAACTAGAAAACAGCAAAAACAGCCACTAGTGAAACAGCAAAAATAGAAACCAGAAAACATCAAAACAGCCAACCAGAAACAGCAAAAAGAGAACCAAAAATAGCAAACAGCAAACCAAAAACATCGAATCAGCGATCCTTCCTGCGACAGCCTAACGCACTTCCGAGAAAGCAACTTAAAAGGTAAGACCTGAGGGCACCCTTACCACATTTATTTTTATATTTATGGACGTTGCATGCCTGGCTGGACGTGAAATACATCCAGCCGGGTATGCGAAGTCCTACATCAAAGACGTTATTTTATTATTCGGCATTCCGTTATTTATCTTTTATTTATTTATTTATTCACTTTCATCGTTATTTTATTATTTCACATTTACTTTGTTATTTATCTTTTTCTTTATTTATTGTTATTTTATTATTTCGCCTTTAATTTGGTGAGTGCAATCTTAAATTTTTTCCCAGTTCACACTGGGTGGTGACTCTTTTATTCTCCGGTTTAGTCTTCCGCGGGCTACTCCGTACTCTCTACGGGCTGCAAGCCCAACAGTGTCGTGGTCGCCGAGCATTATAGGCATAGCAGTAAACCCCGCTTCACTCCTACAGCCGGAAGGGAGGAAAACCACCAAAATTAGCAACTCATCGGATTCGAACTCACTAGCCAGCCTCGGATTTGCTCAGTCATCCTCTGCCTCAAACCTTAGCTTCGGACCTACCATGTAGCCCATGCAACCGGCCCATGCAGCCCACGTAATCGGCCCATACAATCCACGCGGCCCAGCAACCCTATGCATAATCTTCCCAAATACGATAAAATCTCCTTAGTTATGAGAGCATCAACACTTTCCAATTTAATGATATTTTTGGGATCCCATACTTGCCAATTTAACAAGATTTGAGATCTCCTCATCACCAAATTTATAAGATTTTATTCCCAAAATAATTTGATAATATATTTCCCAAATAAACATGATTTGTTTCCCTATTTGGAGATCCCTTCAAATCATTATAAAAGGGACCAAGTCATTATCAAAGTGGGAGATGAGCTCTCTTTTTTTTGGGGGGATCACCGAAAAAACAACAAGAAAAAAAGGGAAAATCACCCAAAAAATGGAGAAAATAGAGAATCACCGAAAAAAAAAAGGACCGAGAAAAAAAACAACAACCAGAACGTGAAGCAGCTAAAGTAGAAGGCAGAAACGGTGTGAACCAGCGTGAGAGAAACCCTGAAAGCCGTGAACCAGCGTGAGAAAAATCCTGAAAGCCGTGAATCATTGCTAAGAAGAAACAGTGAAACAGCGACCAGCAAGCAGAAGCAACGAATGAGAGCAACCAGAAACAGCGAACCAGCAACCAGAAAAAACGTACCAAACCTTGAAACCAAGCTTCAATCCTTCCAGCGACGGCCTAACGTACTTCCGAGAAAGCAACTTAAAAGGTAAGACTCGATGGCACCCTTACCATATTTATTTTTTAGTTCTGGAAGCTGCATGCCTGGTTGGGTGTGAAATACATCCATCCAGATATGCGAAGTCCTACATAAAAAACAGCCAAGTCTCTGGCCACATTTCTTCTTTGGCATTTTTTTATTTATTTTTTATCTATTTATTCACTTTTATTGTTATTTTATTGTTTCGCCGTTATTTTGTTTATGTTTGTTGATTATTATAATTATATGCATTGTTATATTATCTCGTGTCTATTTTTTGTGTCCGTTTACATTACATTGATGATTATATGTGTTATTATCCCTTGCGGTATGTCGGATGGAAACCCAGACGTAAATTTTGTAACCGAATCTGAATGGATGGTAGTGCGGTTTGTACTTGAGATACAACTCCACGTGCCACTCGGGAAATACTCATATAAGTGTCGACCTCTTTCTTTATATTTTTTTCATTTTTACTTCTTTAGTTATTCATTTTGTATTATGCGTGTGTGATTAATTATTTATATTGCATTATACTTTTCCCCTTCTTTATATTTTACATCGTTCATATTAATTTATTTCATTAATCAGTCGCCTTATATTATGCATGAATGATTTAATTATATCTTTGCATGGAGCCATATCATTTCTATTAATATTTATGGGTGTGCAAATTTGTGTTTATTTGAATTTCATTGCATGAACTGCATAAGACTTGACTATACCATTGTGTGAAGCCGTATATTATACTGGCATAAATAAGGGACATTCCGAACCCAACGGTGAGGTCTTCCCTTGCGAGGGTGGAGTGCGAACTTAAATCTTTCCCAGTTACACTGGGTGGTGACTCCTTTATTTCTATGGTTTAGTACCCCGCGGGCTAATCCGTACTCTCTACCGTGGTCGCCGAACATTATAGGCATAACGGTAAACCCCGCTTCGCTCCTACAGATGGCGACTCCACTAGGGATAGAGAATCGGCCCTGAAACAATGCCTTGTAGTGTCTATGGCTTTGGCTTTGGTTAACCAAGTCTCATATATTTTGCATACCCTTCTTACCCCCGATGGCGTCATGTATCATGAAGTCGCTTTCACTCAAGGCGGCGGATCGTTATGTGATGATAACCATCACTCGTTGGTACGTACCATTTGGTATAAAAAATGCGTGCTCACTTGGTCGTTTGATGAACCCTTGAGTGGGGAGACCAGTTGTGTGCAACCCTTCACCGATTAGAGCCTTATCCATACCCTTGTAAGCCCATATATGAACCATAGTTACGTGTCTCATAGAAGCTACCCCATGCTTGTGCTTGGGCCCATTATCATTTGGATCCATTTTGGGCTTCTCGTCATATGATATGAACTTGTTGGGCTATTTACACTGGGACGAGTTCGTATCTTATGAAAATTGTGCTAAAAGTTTTCAAAGTGACCATGGGCCACCATGTGTTTGGGCCCCCTATCATTTGAAGTTATTTAGACACCTTTCACAAAAGTGTAAACCAGTTGGGCCTTTTCAAATGGGACAAGTTTACACCTCGCGATAATCTGATTGAACGCTTTAAATTGATAACGGGGCCAACTTGTATGAAAACCTTGAAGGGCTTAAAAGGTCCAAACATGATCCGATATGCCAGATACATGAGTCCGATATCCACACTGGCTTTCATCCAGAAAGGGTAAGCCTTGTTATGGCATATCTGTTTACTTTTGGATATCTCCAAGTCAATCTCTGCCACAACCGGTGATTATCGAGGGCCTAATTCATCGTTTCTAGACAATGGCATGATCCCCATAATAGGCTTAGTCAATCTTGTAATGGGCGGGTCTTTGTCTTTTACATATGAAAAGGGACTGAGGTAGCCAAGATTCACCTCTATAGCATATGAGAGAACGATTTTGTGTACCCCACATTTATCCATAAAATGAGTCATACCTAGAAGGAAGAAATGGACTTACCACGGGTGTGAAGGGAATAAGGTCGGAAGGGTATATGCTGTTTTGATAACCACATGCATCTCATGCATCTCATGCATACACGCATCATGCTAACCCATTGTCTTAACAGCCATCATAGATATCCGTTGGGTTAGAGAAGAAGAAGAAGACTTGTCAAGAAGACTTAGCAAGCATGGATGCGTCAGATAATGAAGGTTCCCGCATGGATCAATTGGAGTCTAACATCACCAAAATTACCGAGCAACTACAGGCTTTGACCAACACTGTGGCCAATCTGACAGTACCCCACACATTGGGAATATAAAAACAATGAGGATGGAAGGCGTGAGGAGCCCCGAATAGGGTGAGTGAAGAAATCCCTATTTTTGATGATGACATGGCTGAGTATACCGCGGGAAGGATAGCCGGGCCTCAGGAAGAGTTACAAAAACTCATAGAAGGTAGAGTCAATTACCCGCAAGATGAAGGGGGAACATGAAGACCTATTAGACTATGATGCGATGACTTTCGAAGAACAGCTGCCTCCCCAGTTTGATATGCCTGACATGGCCAAGTTCAACGGAAACGGAGATCCTATGGTCCATCTCGGACAGTATGTTTCAGTGATGAGTTCAGTGGGTTTGTTGAAGCGTCAGGTGCAGAAGATGTTCAGAATGTCACTGGAAGGGGCACCTGTAGTATGGTATCATAGCCTGGAGAGAAAGGTCAAGGATGACTGGAGGGCATTAGCGGAGGACTTTCTGAACCAATAGGCCTTTCCTCCAAACTCTCAACCACCAAGCTTCTTTCATGGGGATATTGGATAACAGCAGGGAAGATGAAATAGAGCAGGGGAGAGACTTCTGGGAAAACTTCTTGAGCAGTGACGAAGATGAGGTGAAGGGGATGACTCGCAGGGACGTTTTTACAATGATGTAATGGAGGAAGGCAAAGAAGTGCTAAAAAAAGGCCAAGAGGCGACGGAGAATACGGATAACACCGAGGGGGATACAGTATTGCGTCAATTGAAGAAGACACAAGCACAAATAAGCATATGGGAGTTTTTTTGCGCCTCTCAAGAGCACAGACGTGCCATGGTAGAAGCTCTAAGCAAGATAATGGTACCTGAAGATGCAAACCCGACAATTTTAGTAGGGTCGATACAGAAAGAGGGTAGGCATATGATAACATTCACTGAAGAAGAGCTCCTGATGAAGAGGAGGAATCACAAGAAGCCGTTATTCATAAAAGCGGAAGTAAGAGGCAAAAAGACATCTGTGTGATGGTGGATGATGGCTCATCTATCAATGTGTGCCCTTTAAAGATTCTTTCAAGGTTGGGTATGCGGACAACGGATTTAAGCCCCTCCACCATGACTATCAAAGCATATGACGATATCAAACGGGGAGTCGAAGGTACTTTCATCACAGTAGTCAAAGTGGGCCCGATAGAAGACGAGGTGGAGTTCACAGTGCTTGATATCCCAGCTATATTTGCTCTATTATTGGGGAGGCCATGGTTTCATAGACTTGGGGGCATGCCATCCACTTTGCACCAAGTTATTAAGTTCCCGCATGGAGAGGAAGTCATCACCATCAGGGTTGAAGTAGATAATGTTGTGGCTGCTTTAGACATACAGCCTTTCACAAGGTTCCAAGTGGCGGCGGTAAACTTTGAAGAATGGGTGGACCCTAAAGTAGCTAGAATCATGGAAAGAATGAAATATTAGTAGGGCACATGTTTGAGTGCTAGAGGCTTGGGAATAAGAGCACTGCCAGATTTCAAGGGACAAACCACTAAGAGAGGATTGGGGTATGCATCCGATGGGAATGAGCCGAAGACCAAGAAACAATGGATGAAGCTGATGGAATACTTTGTGAAAGCCACATGATATCAAAGAGAGCCTGAACCCGTAGAAGTCAATGAGATCATAGTACCGGGATTCAAAATCTTCAAGGATGTGATGGGAAAAGAACCACAGGCAGAGGAAGTTATAAAAGAGAAGATAAATGGAAAAAGAAAAAGAACTACTGCTGTTGGAGAATCTGACGCTTGAAGAAAGCAAGAAGACGGAAGAAGACAAGACTGTAAATTACGAAGATGTTTATTTTCCTAACTTATTTGATTGTAATCCTGCATTTATTAATAATAAAGACATTGATTTTGCTTACTTGTTCGAGTCTTTTCCTGTTAGTCTGCATCATAACATGCATGACATGAGCATATTTGACATTCACACAACAAAGACAAATGCAATTATCAATCTTGGTACATGTGAAAACCCCAAGCCAATTTCAATTCCAAGTGAGGTTACCTCTGATGAGCGGAAAGAATTAGAGAGAATATTAATAAAATATGCAAAGGTATTCGCCTGGTCCTATAAAGACATGCCAGGAGTGGACATGGGCATTGCCCAGCATATGATACCAACTTATCCGAACATGAGACCAGTAAAACAGAAGCTACGAAAGAATGAGGCCAGAATGGGCCGAAAAGATTAGGGAATAAGTCAAGAGAAGATAGATGCGGGGTTCTTAGAGGTGGTGAAGTACTCCGAGTGGTTAGCCAACATTGTGCCGGTACTGAAGAATGATGGAAAGGTCAGAATGTGCTTGGATTATAGGGACCTCAAAAAAGCTTGCCCAATAGATGATTTCCTACCCCATATAGACGTGTTGGTCGATAGTGTGGCTCTATCTGCTAAGTACTCGTTCGCAGATGGATTTTTAGGATATAACCAGGTCTTCATGGCGAAGAGAAGAAGACAAGTATAAGACTGCTTTCGTCACTGAGTGGGGTACATATTGTTACAAGGTGATGTCGTTTGGACTTAAGAATGCGGGGGCCACTTATCAACGAATGGCCACTACATTATTCCATCACTTGATGCACAAGGAGATTGAGTTATACATGGATGACATGATGGTTTAAATCATAGATGAGGGCAGGACATATAAGAGCGTTGGAGAATTACCGAGATGCTCGTACCGAATACAGAAAAGGAGTTAGAGCTTTTCTCGAAAAAATCCAGTATATCAGTCGATTCATGCCAAGCTAACATTAGTATGTGAGCCCATCTTCAAGCTATTACGAAGGACCACCCTGTGGAGTGGAATAGGCAATGTCAATAAGCTTTTGACAAAATCAAAGAATACTTGGTTAAACCGCCCATCTTGAAACCCCCAAGGCTGGGCAAACCCTTGGTGTTGTATTTGGCCATAGAACTCGAAGCGCTTGGGGCGATGATGGTACAGGCAGATGAGACAGGGGTGGAACATGCAGTCTACTACATCAGTAAGAAGATGCTTCCGTATGAAGCCCGCTATCAAGAGGTGGAAAAGATCTGTTTGCGGCGGTAATATGGACTTCCCGAAATTGCATCATTACTACCAATCATATAAGATACAAGGGTAGCAAAGAAGAATCCCCTTTAAGTATTTACAATCAGTACCTTCACTGGTGGGGAAGTTGGGCAGATAGTTGGTGTTGCTAACGGAGTTTGATATAGAATACCTCACCTCTAAGGTAATCAAAGGGCGATCCGTAGCGGAATTCTTAGCATTACAACCATAGAAGGAGATCATATAAGTTCGAATCCCAGACGAGGAGGTTCAAGCCATAACGGTCCAGGGATGGAAAATGTATTTCGACGGAGCGGTGAATTACAAAGGAGCTGGAATAGGAATTGTGATAGTAACCCCCAAAGAGAGATACCCTACATATGGCCAAAATGTTGATGCTCGGAGTAACCAACAACATGGCCGAATATGAAGCATGTTGCTTTGGACTAAAGCAGTAATAGCCTTAGGAACTAGGGACGTAGAAGTTATGGAGACTCGATGTTGGTAGTTCGACAGATGCGAGGGGAATGGGAATTGAAGGAAGACCGGTTGAGACCCTACCTACTCCATCTCAGGAAGTTGCACAGGCTATCCCCGACTATAAATTCCATCACTTGCCATGAGAAGAGAACCAATGGTTGGGATGCATTAGCCACCCTAGCTGCAACTTGGGAAAATCCAAAAAAACTGGTAATGAGACCCCTTGTTATGACAATAGCTAGCATACACAGTTATGAGATAGAGAGAATCTTGGAAATAGAAGTCGATGATGGGAAGCTGTGGTACTACGACATTCTGTAGTATCTAGAACGTGGGGAATTCCCAGAAGGAGCTGGCAAGAAAGACAGAATATCCATTCATAAATTGGCTTCCCAGTATGTGAGTTTGAGGGGAGAGCTGTACAAGAGACAAGCCAACGGCATTCAGCTGAAATGTTTAAGAAAAGAAGAGGCTCGAAAGGTGATGGAAGAGATGCACGCCGAGGGAGTGTGTGGACTGCACATGAATGGATTGAATTTGTCTCACAAGATAGTGAGACAGGTATTTTACTGGTCGACCATGGAAGCTGACTGCGCAAAGCTGGTGAAGCACTGTCACGATTGTCAGACACATGGTAATTTGAACTATCTACCGCCTACGGAATTGCACGGACTGTCAGAACCATGGCCGTTCTCAGCGTGGGGTATTGACATGATTGGAGAAATCAAGCCACATATATCAAATAGACACCGCTTCATAGAAGTGGCGGTAGACTATTTTTCGAAATGGGTGGAGGCCGAGTCATTTTGTAATGTTACGATGAAGCAGATGGCCAAGTTCATAGCCCGTAATATAGTATGTCGATACGGATTGCCACATCACATAGTGACGGATAATGGAGTCCAATTTCAAAGAGAAACAAATGATGACATAAAGTTAAAAAATGGGCTGACAAACTACCGTATGTCCTGTGGGGGTATAGAACTTCGATGAGAACGGCAACGGGAGCCACACCTTATGCTTTGGTTTACAGGATGGAGGCAGTGTTACCAGTGGAAATAGAGATACAATCAATACGAGTACTAAGAGGCAGGATTGCCTGAGCAGAAATGGGCCTCGCTGAGGTTCGAAAAGCTAGCATTAATGGATAAGAAAAGGATAAAGGCCTTGTACCACATGCAGCTAAAGCACCGTGCCTACCCATTTCTCCAGAAATATTCTTCTACGGAATACAAGATCTTTGTCAGACGTAGTATACGTAGTATTGTACATAACGATCCAGTATCGAATGTCACATGCTAGGACTGGGGATGGAATTGTGTCTGCCCCGTACGAAGCATATATCGGATCTCTTGGTAACTAGTTTCTATAATCGGATAATCATGACCTAGTCATATTATCCTGATGACTGCAGTACTTAAGAGTACTAGTTCCGTATCCTACGTGATCATCATCTCCATATGACAGAAGTGATACTTCCATCTTGACATCACACCCAATATACTACGATTCTCAATATACCGAGAAGAGACGTACACAAAACCTGTAAAGTCTCGGACGACCAAAACCAAAGTATATTGATTGTCGCAAGTATTAGCGATGCAAATCTCAGGTTAAGACCAAATACACCTACCTGATTCGGACTCCCATAGACACTAGTCATACTACCAATAGGATTCTGAGGGGTCTATCCAGAGCGAAGCTGTTTCCGTACCATCGGTAAACAGAACCTCCTATTACACTTGCATGAGTATCCAATACCCAAATATATGAGAACTATGTCGTTATGCTTCCATAACACGCACAAGTGTAATACAAGTCTATTCTACATTATCGATGTCCAGTCTCGATAATACTACGACTAGGGATATTTAATGATTAAACATTTTGGATTAATATTGTCTCATATCTTATTAATATGGAACTAATCATAAGGACTTTTATCATTTATATATTCGAGTAATCCAATTACAAATGATAAAACAGCAATTTCCTTTGTCACATAGTTAATTTGTACAAAACATCATGTTTTGTACAAATAATGATGTTATGGGTCATAATTATCCAACATGAGCCCGATGATGAGCCTCGTATAGAGGCACTACTTGAAAAGTTACGGAAGTTGCGAGAAAAAAATGCCAGGAAGGAGGAAACCTCCAAAATTAACACCTCATCGGATTCGAACTTACTAGCCAGCCTCGGATTCGCTCAGTCAGCCTCTGCCTCAAACCTTAGCTTCGACCCCACCTTACAGTCCATGCAACCTGCCCATGCAGCCCACGTAATCGGCCCATGCAATCCACGTGGCCCAAAAACCCCATGCATAATCTTCCCAAATACGATAAAATCGCCCTAGTTATGAGAGCATCAACACTTTCCAATTTAATGAGATTTTTGGGATCCCATCTTTGCCAATTTAACAAGATTTGAGATCTTCTCATCACCAAATTTATAAGATTTATTCCCAAAATAATTTAATAATATATTTCTCAAATAAACATGATTTGTTTCTCTATTTGGAGATCCTTTCAAATCATTATAAAAGGGACCAAGTCATCATCAAAGTGGGGAGAGTAGGCTTTTCTTCATTTTTGGGGGATCACCGAAAAAATAACAAGAAAAAAAATGGGGGAATACGAACCGAAAAAAATGGAGAAAAGGGAGAATCACCGAAAAAAAGAGGACCGAGAAAAAAAAACAACAACCAGAACGTGAAGCAGTGCGAAGCAGATGGCAGAAACGGGCGAGAACCAGCGTGAGAAAAACCCTGAAAGCCGTGAATCAGCACTAAGAAGAAATAGTGAAACAACGATCAACAAGCAGAACCAACGAATGAGAGCAACCAGAAACAGTGAACTAGAACCCAGAAACAGCGAACCAAACCTTGAAACCAAGCTTCAATCCTTCCGGCGACGATCTAACGCACTTCCGAGAAACAACTTAAAAGGGAATACCTGAGGGGACCCTTACCATATTATTTTTTAGTTCCGCATGCTGCATGTCTGGCTGGGCGTGAAATACGTCATGCCGGGTATGCGAAGTCCTACATCAAAAACGGCCAAATCTCTGGCCGCATTTCTTCTTTGGCATTTGTTATTTATTTTTTTTTTATTTATTTCACTTTTATTTTTATTTTATTACTTTTCCTTTATTTTGTTTATGTTTGTTGATGATTATACGTATATGCATTGTTATTGTTGTGGCGGTTATGGAACCCATAGGGTCGGATCGGTATCACGGGCAGCAGAAATCAGTCTAACCCATGGATATCAAGTATGGGTGTAATTGAAAATTATTTAATAAAATACTATATTCCATTATGAGTGTATAGGAAAAAATCGGGACTGAATCAGAGTCTGGATGCTAAAAAACGAGCGAAAATAAAATCACCGCGCTAGTGTACACGTACGCGCGCGCTACAGTGTGCGCGCACACAGCAGCAACCTTTTTATTTTTTTTATTTTCATTTGTTTGTTTTCAAGGCTTCAGCTCACTTTCCAGTGAGCTGAAGCAATTAGGGTCTTTAACCCTAATAACTTTTGGTCTTCCCTAAATATTTCAAAAACACCAAAAATTTTTAATTAATTTCAAAACCAACATAAACACATGTTATAGAATAAAAATCTAGTTTTTCAAAATATCAAATATTTTTCAAAAAAACATAAATTTATTCTAAATACGCATTTGCGTAAATTTTGAATCCAAAACACAAACCAATTTAGAATCCCAATAAGAAATGTCTCGTGAACAATTCTATGTCACTCAAAGGTGGTCAAGTGATTCTCGAATGGTAGCCATAGCTCTAAGCTTTAATTTAGAATTCCAAGCTCTTATTAATTGTTCCTTATCCAACATGAACATCTTTGACCTAATTACAAGCATGTTGTTTTTATACTTCTAAAGTTTCCTAACACAATTGATTAGTCTTATTCAACATTAAGCTATGTGATCATGCATCTAATACACAAATAAACATAGCTTAGGAGAAGATCAAACATTACCTAGTAAGCTTGATGCAAGATCCAATCTACTTCTCATTTGTTGAAATTGTTGGAGAACCTTCAAGGTGTTCGAGCTTGACTTTAAGATCTAATCTTGTTTCCAATGCTTCCAAGCTTCACTTCAAGATCCAATCTTGATTTCTCCTAGATGAAATATTGTAGAGACCTCACAAGCTTCTCTAAAAACTTCTCTAACTTAGGCTAATCTCTAAAGAATTTTCTTATGCTTGTATTTGAACTTGTAATTAAAACCTTCCTAAAGGTTGTTATTTATAGCAAAACTTAGGCAATTTTTAATTAATAAAAGTTGTAATCAACTTTTAAGTGGGCTTAATTCAATTTGTCCAAATATGTATAATTAGGTGTGACTAATCTCCATTGTCTCCCACTTTAATTTAATCCAATTAAATAAAGCCAAGGATTAGGAAATGGATTAGTTAAATGTTTGACACCTTGATTTAATCCAATTAAATCAAGCTAAAACCACCAATTATTACATACTTACAATTACCATAATATGCTCAAATGGTAGAAATAATTATGATTTTACAATTAAGCCTTTGTGTAATTATTGAATTAATCCAATTAGGTCAAAGTAAATAATCAATGTTATCCAATAACACTTGATTATCTTAGTTGATAATTATAATATCGAATATTATCTTTTATCAAAAATAATTGGCTACCCAAGTGCTCAACGAGTACACTTCATATTGGGACTCTCTAAGTTCAGACACGTTCATCATATAAGCCTAGCTAATATGTACGCAATTCGGCCACCTCCGAATTCGTGAAGAACACGAACGACCTTTCTGAACTATACAAGTCGAGGTCATCACATATGTTTAACAATCCCCCCGTCGTAGGCTATCCGATTTGAGCTTAGGAAACATAGAATATATCGTCAAGTTTTCGAGACGCACATCTCATGTCGACATGTCCACGATTCTTCATAACTGATACGATCCACCCTAGGTGATCGACTTAGGCCAAAGATTTAAGAATTGTGACTTTAATACCATGGATACCTATACCCCTTATGGTACACATATGGGCCGACAGATCCTATCTTGCTTCACACTTGATTACTGAGTGCATCGGTCCACACCCAACGAACATCTAGAGGCCAGACCATGAAAGGTTTCTGACATACATGGCATTCAAGTGTGGATGATCTCACACAAAATCAATCATATCCTATAGTCAAAGGATTACATATGCTACTCGACTCGAGGAGATTCCTATTGATGGTGGTGTGTACTTCCAACTATTAGGAATCACATGTGAGTCATTCAGTTTCGCTCCAACGAATACCCATATGTCTATACGAGTTTCCAAAACTCATGGTACATCGCGTTAAGCCATTGGAATTCCAATTCCAATATATGACATGTGCTAGTCTTCTAGGTTATAGGAATTCGACCGTATTCCAAAATCAACGACTAGGAATATTTACTTTAAGAATAGCTTACACCTAGTGTCAAAACTATTCTAAGGTCGATGTCATTCTTAGCATATCTATACATCAATCTAATACACATAATGACAATACCATTAATAAGGTATGAAATGAAAAATGTAGTTATTTTATTAATAAATAATAAAATGTACAATTCAGGTTGGCACTCCAAGCACCAACTCCATCAGTTATATTATCTCACATCTATTTTTTTGTGTCTGTTTACATTACATTGATGATTATGTGTGTTATTATCCCTTGCGGTATATCGATGGAAACCCATACGTAAATTCTGTAGCAGAATCCAAATGGACGGTAGTGCGATTTGTACTTGGGATACAACTCCACATGCCTTTCGGGAAATACTCATATATATGTCGACCAATTCTTTATATTTTATGCATTTTTACTTCTTTAGTTATTCATTTTGTATTATGCGTGTGTGATTAATTATTTATATTGCATTATACTTTTCCCATTCTTTATATTTTACATCGTTCATATTAATTTATTTCATTAATCAGTCACCTTATATTATGCATGAGTGATTTAATTATATCTTTGCATGGAGCCATATCATTTCTATTAATTTTTATGGGTGTGTAAATTTGTGTTTATTTGAATTGCCTTGCATGAATTGCATAAGACTTGACTATACCATTGTGTGAACCCGTACATTATACTGGCATAAGTAAAGGACCCTTCCAAACCCAACGGTTTGAGGTCTTCCCTGTTGGGTTTTCTAGGTCAAACCAAGATCAAATTAAGCATATGAAATGTGCGAATGCAACAAAGTAAAGTAGCAGAATTACTCACTTTGATCGGATTTACGATGCGATGAACACAAAAAATTTCCCTCCATTGGTGATTCTCGACCAAGCCCTTTTCGTGCTCCTTATGTTTCAGTCAACCCCTTGGTGAGTGGATCTTCAAGCTCCAAGCTTTGTGAATGATTCCATGCTCAAGGGTTTGTTTCCCTATCACCTTTGAATGACTCCTTTAAGTGCTAGCTTTGGAAATTTTGCCACAAAATTTCCTTGTTCTTCCTTGTTGTTCTCGGCAAAGGAGAAGCAAAAGAGAGAAAAATGGCTCAAAAGCCGTGAGTTGGAGGGAGAGAGAGAGAAGTGATGAAGTTGTGTGTGTTATGTAATCTAATTACCAAAAATGAAAGTCATATACCAAATGTAATAAAAAATGATATATGTCTTTCAATCAATCACACTTGTGTGTTTAACACACAATCACCTACCAACAACTTCCATCACAGTAAAGTGATAAAGTTGACTAGTGATGTGACGAGTGATGTGACTTGTGGGCCACACTTGATTCAAAATGCGAGTGGTCCTACAAACACTCCCGGGCTCGGGTTCGCTAATTCTGAATTAATGAATTTTCCATTGCGACGTAATTAAATCAAATTTAATTAAATAATTATGCCTAGCAAAATTACTATTCACGTCGCTAGCAAATTAATTCCAAATTAATTCGTTTGCCCGATTAAAATCTAATTTTATTCCGCGTCGAAATCTAATTTCGTATAATATATCAAATATATTATTTTATCGATTAATTCCAAATTAATCGTTCTCTCTCTTTAAATAGTATTTTATCCTAGATAAAATATCTCCGTAATTAATCCTAGATTAATTTTCTCTCTCTTATAATTAATCCCAGATTAATTATGTTCGAGTCATACGTCATCGGTGAATCTTCGGGAAGCGACCCATGAGATCCCTGGATATGTTGGTAGTAAATCCGGTCGTCGGACTATCCGAACACGTACGTACCTAGTACTACATTTGTACCGATTTACAAGACATGGTTGGCTTCTAGCAAAGCACCGTACCTACCCAATTCTCCAGAAATATTCTTAAAGGAATATGTAATCTGTATTAGGCGTAGTATACGTAGTATTGCGATCCAGTATCGGATGTCACTTGCTAGGCCTGGGGCTGGAATTGTGTATGCCCCGTACAAAGCACATATCGGATATCTGGTAACTAATCTCTATAATCGAATAAACATGACCTAGTCATATTATCCCGATAGCTGCAGCATACAAGAGCACCAGTTCCGTATCCTACGTGACCATCATCTCCAAATGACTGAAGTGATACTTCCATCTCTTGACAGCACACCCAATACACTAGGATTCTCAATATACCCGAAGAGGCGTACACAAAACATGTTAAAGCCATGGACGACCAAAACCAAAGTATATTGATTGTCGCAAGTATTAGCGATGCAAGTCTCAGGTTAAGACCAAATACACCTACCCTGATTCGGACTTCCATAGACACATAGTCATATACCAATGGAATTCTGAGGGGTCTATCCAGAGCGAAGCTGTTTCCGTACCATCGGTAAACACAACCTCCTATTACACTTGCATAAGTATCCAATACTTAAATATATGAGAACTATGTCGTTATGCTCCCACAACGCGCACAAGTGCAATACAGTCTATTCCGCATTGTCGATGTCTAATCTCGATAATACTATGACTATGGATGTTTTAATATTAAAACTTTAGTGGATTAAAACTGTCTCATATCTTATTAATCTGGAACTAATCATATGGACTTTTATCATTTAATATCCCGGTAATCTAATTACAAATGATAAAAGCAATTTCCTTTGTGTCACATAGTTAATTTGTACAACAACACAATGTATTGTATCAAATAGTGATGCTATGGGTCATAATTGTCCAACAATCTCCCACTTGGCCTATAGCCATCACTCAAGTGTCCTACACTTGAACTATGTACGGTTCGCTCAAACTTCTGCTGAGAAACTGCTTTCGTCAGCGGATTTGCTATGTTATTATCTGATGCGATTT